>JAGSMT010000936.1:0-59954 GCA_029286875.1 Lamproptera curius | reverse complement strand
ATAGAATGCTCTGCAGGCATTTTCAAATTTAATATACGTATGATAGAGCTGTACGCATTTAATATGAAATTTGTATGTATATTTGATTATTTGAAAAGATGACAAAATAGACCCACCGAGTTTCTTTCGCCGGTTCTTCTCAAGTCGGAGGCGTCCTATTTCAAACCGGCGGTAGCGTCTTTGACAATCAATAAGCGAGTGTTACAATTCTGTATTGAATAAAGATATTTGAATTTTGAATTTGAATCAAAGAAAGGAACAGTGATATTAGGCCATATATACATAATTTACGATAATGGGAGTTGTATGCTTACCGCTTTCATACGCACAAAAAAAACATTTAGTTCTTGTACCAACACGACGCAAAAAAACAAGCTGCTTTTCCTTGTATCGTTTGAATACTTATTAGTATTTGTTATCACCACAAAAAATAAGGCGCCTTCCTTTGCAAAAAAATGTGATTAATTCCTACTTGAAATAAATTACTGGCAGCTTCTACCGACAATTGTAATATCCGTTCCCATTTATTATTCGTCGGCTGATAAGTTTTACCGGTGAACAGTTACAGAATTTAGCAGTCGGTCTGATTTATGTCGCGTCAAACCTAACGAGTTTGTGATTTATTAAAAAGTTTTAATTTGCAAACTATGTAAAACAATAACAGCTAATTTGGCCAAATTAGAATCTACGTGAAAATTTATTTACGGCCACGGATAGGAGTCATCCGTTCAGCATTTTATTTTTTTTGTTTTCATAACATGCTTAAATATTTAATTCCTTTTGTTTTGTGTTCATCATCATTATCATCATCAGCCTGAGATAGTTAACACTGCTGGATATAGGCCTCCCCTAATACACCCCTATCGATAAGGGGGTTTTTAGACCGTATCCCACCTTGCTGGTCCATTGCGGGTTGGATATGGATCTATATATACCATAGATCATCTTACTTTTCAGACAATTGGGTGATCGGCCCAAATTGCCCTAGTCAACTAGGAAACAACACTGAAAATTTGCAAGTTCCCGCCGGATTTGAACCTTAACCTCCGGTTTTTAAAGCACGAGCCCACTAGGCTACGGAGGCAGTTAACTAAGATCATTGAAGTTTTTTCGTTAAACTTAATGTATATAAAATCAAATGACGCATGTTTATATGGAAATTGTATCTGTTGAACATAAAAAGATGAACATTTTTGTATAGTACTCTCGTCTAAAAAGTTTAATAAAGTATATTTTAATACAGTTTCTGGGTGTACAGGGATGAAACAGGGCTTGAAATTGACATGGGAGAATATGGAAAGTAATCATCGTAGAAGCTAAAGTCATAAAACTTTGTATCTAATTTTAGGCACACGTAATAAAAACACCTTATTTATATTATACGACATAATATTTTTAATTCGTGAGGTGCACGGTCATTTTTCCTATTTAATGCGGACGAAGTCGCGGGTAACAGCTAGTAGAGTTGATAATTTGATTAAAACTTGTTGAGGTTTTGACGCCCCAAAACTCTAGAGACAATAATAGCAAATATTTATGCTTTATAAATAGTACAAATCTAGTAATCGATGCAGAAGTAAAGTTATTAAAGACCTCTTACATTTGGAAAGCTATTGGACAATTTGGTTTTGATTAAGGTATGTCAAGTGTGTAATTGAAAAGATCCGCTAGATAGTAATACGCTTTGTGCATTGTGTATGTATGTGTGTGTACATTGAAATATAATCCTAGAAGCTTTTATTATTATTATTACATATTATACAGATAATCAATAACATTAATAAAAATTTGAGTGTCTGTTGGTAACATTAAAATAACCGTTTTTAAATGATAACATTGTGATGTATAACCAATACACATAACCAAATACGATTTTTTAATTTTTTTTATATACAAGAACAAACAGGTGTTTATTCTTGGTAATCACTGGAATTACCGGTCCGATTTTGACGTTAACTTTTTTAATCTAAGATTTTTTTATAAACCACGCGGACAAAGTCGCGGGCAATGGCAAATCTACATAATAAACTCTACTTTCTCAAGTAATTGAAGGTAATTGCTAGATGAATAAAAACAAATGTTCTTAAAATATTGTTATTACGGTTTTTTCATCGCTTAAGGATTGTATGTGATCGATTTATTCCTGATAATCATACGCTTTTCTGCTTAAAAGTTCAAAATTAACTGCGTACGTATGTAACTAACTTTCAAGCTTTGTGCGCTTAAGAAGCACTCTGTGCTATGCACCTGCAAACTCCTTTCCAAGCTCGGGGCTAAACGCTCAAAGTTTTGCTTAAATTTCCAACGATTATCCAAGAGAAGGCCAAGATACTTGACGGATGTCTCTACGCTGATCTCCAACCGTGCAAAGTAAATACACGTTCAATTCATATATTTATAACTTAAGTAGGAGACTTAAGTTGTTAAAAAAAATGATAATCTAAATTTGAATAAGGTTAAATAAAAATATGTATTTTACTATGCATTAAAAATGCAACAAGTAAAATAAATTTATAGTTTATAATATATGAAACACTATCTTAATGACAAATTTGCTAACTAAAGTTATTTTTTATTTGTTTTGTTCTGGTGTTTGCTGTTATCATTTGCCCTAATAAGTGTTAGTAAACTTAAAAAATAAGGCTGCCAAAGTTACTCGTCTTTAGTGATACGGTGTATCAAGTGCTATAGATGTACGAAAATTATTAAACTATTCTGTTTCAATACAGAACGCATACCGAAGTGCAAGCGGGTCTTAATAAAAACGTCTTGTCTGGCATGTGTAAGAAACTCTTTGATCGTTACTGAAGATCCCTTTAGTTTTGTTTTACTCTTTCATACAATCATCTTTGTGTCAATGCTTATGAATTTGACTAGTAGCAACCGGTGTCGTTGCTTGTTAGGAGTGCCAAGTCTATGACAAACTTAAATCGACGGTTTTGTTATGTTATTAAGACCTAGATTAGTATTTTAAAATTAAGTGAAAGCAATCTTCATCTTCTCTTTCAGGCAAACCGGATATAACGACAGCCTTTCTGCGGTTCCACATCTCTGAGGCTATCAACCTGTTTAGCACATTCCTGGATTTGTTGGCGAAGAAGACCAAGGACACCAAAAACACTTTCTCTGAAGCCCCGGAGCTCTTCACCGATGTTGGCGACCGTATCTTTCGACGATGTAGCATTCGTTAACTAGCCTTGTAAGTCATAAAATATTTTTGAGATGTTTGCTGCAAGCTTCTGCTGAATTGAGATAACTTCAGAGAGATTAGACATGTTATGTGTGTCTTGGGTGCGTACAATAAGTGAAGTGCAGTACGCGTATGTTGAGCTGGCAGGTGGCTGGAGTGTATGAAGTTTCTCACATCGAACGATAATTTAAGTAACTCACAGTTAATTCACTTTATCACTAAATGTTAAGCATAAATTGGTCACAGTACTATTTTTTAATAAAAACTCTTAGAGCTATTACGAAACACGTCTACAATTTCTATCACGTACCCACGAAAAACGTACTTACTTACTTATATAAAGTTTGATTTTTTAAAAAATCATTTCAAACTATTTTTAAGCATAGAAAAATATATTTATAACTTAAAACTTGATGGTGTATCTAAGTTTTAAATACTTTTGATAGGGACATTAAAGGGACACCTTCAATTATAACTTTTCGCTTGTGATTATTAAATAACACTTATTTAGGAACCAAACAAAATTTGATAAGTCATATAGTGAAAATTTTTAATGTCTTCTATTAATCCTATGTAATAAAAATCCAACCACCTCCGTAGGCTAGTAGTATGGGATTGAGCTTTAAAACCAGAGGTCATAGGTTTGAATCCTGCGGGGACGACAAATTTTTCATTGTTGTTTCCTAGTTGGTTAGGGCCGATCACCCAAATGACTGAAAAGTAAGATGATCCATACGTCATATATGGACGAGACAGCGTGATGAGATGATCCAAAAACCCCCTAACGGATAGGGAATTGTATTAGGGAGGCCTTTGTCAGCAGTGGACTAAAACACATACTGATGATGATGAATAAAATCCTTATTGTATAAAGAGACAGAGAATGACATGACTAAAACTTCATACTCATATTTATCTAGAAACCTTAGCAGTACGTCAAGCTAGAACAATTTGCCATTATTAAAATAAGGCTGCAATAGAAAATGAATTAGTTCTTCTCGTTCTGCTCCGCAAATAACAAACTTATCGATTTTAAATATTTTGTCAACATATGTACCCACTATGATGTAGTTTAAATATACATGTTCTGGATTTAGTTTAGCTGCCTTAATTTATACTAAATGTATACTGCAGATTTGTTGTATTTTGTGACTAGGTAAATAATCATTCTTTAAAAAAAAAAAAATCTACATATTTACGCGTTTATACTGTTTTTGTTCCCGACGTTCCAGACCCTTTATCAGAGAAGAAAAAAGATGACTATGCTAAAATTCGTGACTTAGTGAATTCAAGCTGCAATGATTTCATTTATTTAAACAAGAGAATTAAAATTAAAAGTGACTTTACATTTTTATTAATGATACTGTCATTTAGTAAATGACTGGAATTATTAAAATGGCAGTATGTTTTAAAGAATATACTTTATTTTTGGTTATATTTGAATAAAATGAGCCAATAAATTTTATTCAAATATAAAAAATTTCGATATTACACGATCCAGTTGACAATTTAATGGCACTGAACGTACAGTCAATAAATAATGGTTATTATTTCGATAAGTGGTATAATAAACAAAAATTTCATTGCGAAAGTGTCTAAAACAAAAAACTAGCAGGTTATACCTATCTTAGGCAAATCATGGCACATATAAAATATAAAATAAAAACGGTCTTAATTTTTTGGAACATTTTTAAATTATAATGATACAATGAATTATTCTTGAGAAATACATTATATTAGAAGAAGTTTACTTTCTATTTCATAACGACTTGTAATTGTAATTTACTTGAACCACATGTTTCTTTTTCGTAGAGTTTGCCATAAAATAAATTGAACACAACCAACAAAATTTTAAATGTGTCTACATTTAAAATTTTATTATATAACCATTTGTATTCATATCCTTCAAATTCATTCTGTCATACCGTACGGAATTGAAACAATGATTTAAAATTTATATATAGGAGACATATCAGCCCTTTGTGTGTATAATAAAGCTAATTTACAGACTTATTGGTAATAAGTTCATATAATAAAAACAGTGGTATTAGGTATTGGTATCATAAAGAAAATTTAATCTCCGAATACTTCTTTGGTATGGAAACTTGGTCAATAAGATAAATTTTAAATATGATTTGTGTTCAAAAGAGTAAAAGGAAAAGAGATCAGTAGAAAGAGGCTGTTAAAATTCTAGATAGAAAATTAGAAATATAAATAAAAAACAAGCTCAGGTGCTTGTTTTATAACGAGTTATTTTATTAGCTTTCCAATAGCAAAAAATAATGAGTGGTACATGTGTCGATGAGTCATTAACATATTCTAGTAAACGACACCAAAAACAATGCTAAAATTTATGCAGATAGATCCTGGGTGAAAAATGATTACCACCTGTAACGTATACGTTGTTCACGTTCATTAAAGTTGCATACAGAAATTGGAATGAGCTTTGATAAGTATAAGCTTTTATATATTTTTGAAAGTGTTAGTTAAAATTTTATGTAGCTTTAATATAGTGCTTTATATTCCCCAACGGGTAACATCAAACCAGTTACAATTTTATCAACGTTAACCTTAAAACATTAGCATACCTATGTTAAAACGTCCTAAAAAGAAAAATTCTCTTTCATAGTTATGACTATAAGTGAAATGAGTTTATATTTTTTCTCAAAATGGAAAAAAAATATTACTTTTTAAGGAATGTGTTGAAATGTGTTAAGGAATGATACGTGTAATAAATTTGATTAACATTTATTTAATTTAATAGTATTCTATAAAAGGACATTTAATTTAATAGACTAACAATGTTTATTACCTCGCCCAGCTCGGCGTGAATTATTAAATGCATACAATGTTTTAATGTTCCTTTGTAACTGCTATTTCTCTTTAAAATGTAAGTACGGTTCAAACAAAATTTTGCATTAATTAAAATTCGCGTAATAATTCACTCATCATATATTATTATATTGCTTAATGAATAATGGATAAGCAGACTTTAATTAAAAGTTATCGTAGCTATATGATAAGTTCTTTTTATAACTTGTTATAAAAACAATTTTAATGAAATGATAGTAACACTAGTGGGAACAATTTACAGCTAAAGAAATTTAATTTCAAAGCAAAGTTTCTGCTGAAAAATAAGAAAATATAACAGACTATGTCTATAGAATATAAACATCAGAATTAAGAAAATATTTTTTGTAAGTTTGCTTAATGCAGCCACTATGAAAATTAAACATGATTATTTAGTGATCTAAGGCCATGAGTACTAGCGCACTTCAGTTGCAAATCATTTATGACTGGCTAAATGATTTTGGTATTGTCAGCTAAGCACCTTATGCTTTACAATATGGTCACTTAATCAAAATAACTTTTAAGAACAATGTTGTATTGCGTAAAAAATGGTTCTGTGCTGGTTGAAGTCGCTCATATATTTTTGTAAAGTTTGAAGCTTATTCTAGCAAAGTCTGAAAAACAAAAAGTCTGAGTTATACGTTAGTATTTTGTCTATCTAGCCCAATGTCTGGTAGATTTATGTCTACAATTCCTAACAACTGTTGTTAAAAAGGCGTTAGCAACTTACTCCTTCAGTCGAATAAAAGTCGTATAGGAATTTTACAAATTTTATTGCGGTCGAAATATCATTGTTGTTACAGACACATTGACATTTTAGCTTAACAAGTGCAAGTGTTTGCAACCGATAAGTGTTACTGGTCCAACATTATATCACGCTCATTTATTCATATAAGTAGAGTATAAGGCAAAAGGACATAACGTTTTGATAGTGATTACTTTTTAAGAGTTTAAACAGTTCGTTGTGTTCAAAATTTCATATTTTATGGTTTTTATTATTGCTTAAACAATAATAAAAACCATAAAACTTATCGAAAAACATATTCAAAGCTTGATCTTTAAAATAAAGATAAACACAATCAATATTGTCATATAGTTTTTAAAGTTTAATGGTTTAGATTTCATTTTATAAAAATATACGGATTTTCTCGACGTTTCAATATTTTTGTATCTACAACTTTTATTGATTTTTTCATGGACCCGAATCGAGTCCGAAACGTTGACAATAAACATAAATAATAAAGCAAAGAGATTCGTAAAATGGCGAAAATATGCAGTGGCACAAAATCGCACAGTAGTTTTTGCAGAGCTGTTTGAAGTCGTTCATACTTTTGGTTAGGTATACATGTATGTAATACTCGACAAAGTATTATCAAAATCTTTAATTTATATTAAGCATCTACATTTTACTATTATAGAAACGAAGACCTGAAAAAAAATTAGAATCATTTGCCTGTGTAAACGGGCACGCAATTTAACTATGTTGTAAATTTTCAATCTTAATTAAATATTAATTTCCTTACGATTTCGCTTAACACGTAGATAATCATAACATTTTCTTTTATTTAAAATAGTGCTAATACAATGTTAAAATCATGTTTTTAGTGGTATATATATCAAGTTAACATTATATGTGTTATATAATGGCTATTATTATTAGATAACAAAGTCCGTCTTCAGCAGTATATGTATAAATGTTTAATAATAATAAACAATAAATGTGCATTTGAACATTAAAGTTTTGTAATTTCATTATCTAAATATATACAAAAGTACTGGAACAAATATTAAAAAAAACTAAACTAAAGAAAACTTTCCATTTTTTGTTGAAAACCAACACTCTCAAAGCAATTTGAGGGTAAAATATTATTAAAAATACTACCTATCAAACTAAATATAATTCACCAAGCAAATGCGGGTGCCCGTTTTGTAAGTATTATTAAAAAAAATATATGACTAACTATATGACTAAGTTCCACTGATGCAATATCGTGCGGTATTAAATTAACAAAAATATATTTTGGGCGTCTCCGTATTCATAATATAATCAACGTAAATATTGACATCAATATTCAGAGTGAAAAACTCAAATACAACATTTATATTAAGCGGTTGATATTTTTGTTTAATTGAAATTAGAAGCTAATGATGAGGAGTGAGAGAATAAACAAACGAGAGATGTGAATCGGAATATAACTTCTTGACCGCGGGGCATATGAGGAAGATGTAACGGAAATTTATTTTCCGTAAGACATTTTGTTTCAGCGACTGTTTCTTTTGTACGTGTACTGCTTTATCTTCTTATTTTTAGAACTGAGAAAATAATATAATTCTAGTATAATTAACGAAGATAAATTTGAAGTTTCATATTGTTTAACAAAAATACAAGTTGGGGTAGGACTAACATACGACTTTGTTAACAGCATTCGCTAATTGAACTTTATTAGAAGTGAAAAACATAAACGTATTCGATTCCCCTGATTGATGTAGTCCTGTTCAAATTATTAGTATGCAAAGATAATATTTCTATTTACACGTTACTATATTTGTGAATTTTTCTATAAAAATGGGTAAAAGTGAAACAAGAGAGTGGAAATCAGGTCAAGTTGTAATCCGATACCGTTTGTTATCGACATTGATGAGTAATTTCTTTGCGCACTTACCAACCTAAAAGCTTTTTGCTCGGCTATTATTTTCTGTTCAATATTTTTTAAGTTATAATACGTATATTGGAATAATAATCGCTACGATTATAGGCTGCAGTAATTACTTAAAAAGAAAACTAAGATAACATACCGGTGGTAGGTCCCTTTCTACAGGAGACCGTCTGGGTGGGTGCCACCACGGTGCCTATTCAACCGCAAGCAGTAGTGTGAAAACACTACTGTGTTCCGGTTGAAGGCACCGTAGCCAGCATATGTTACTGGGTAAACGGACTTAACGTCCTATGTCTCACAGTAGGCAGCGCGTTGGCGATATCTATAGGCATTGGTGACCCTACTTTCCATCAGAGTAGGCTGACTGCTTGTCTGCCTGCGTGTGCAATAAAAAAAAACAAAACTTTAACTAGAAGAAATGCTGTACTTAAATAATGCATTTAAATTTTAGCAATAAACTGAATGATTCATGTGTTCAATTCAGCTATAAGCATTTCGAAAAGCTGAACATTTTAATAGATCAATCAGTTATTTTTAAAATGGGTTTGGCATGTTTGTGTTATTTAAGCTTCACAAAATTTATAAGTATAATATTAGCATTAAATATTTAAGTGTACCCCAATTAGAATTTCTATAAATATCGTTGGTTTGAGATCTGGTAAAGGCCTATTTTTTAAAAGATTAAGAAGGCTTTTACCATAGAACCTAAAGTTTGGAACTTTCAAATCATTGTGTTCACTGTATAGTTAAAATTATTTTGGTTCTTTCTAACAAGCAAACATTATAAATATATAAACATATGTTTATTTAAAAGGCTTACTGGTGCTACAGACGTCTGGCTATGATTTAAAATACTATTCCACTTCTTTATATATATATATATATATATATATATATATATATATATATATATATATATATATATATATATATATATTAGCGTCCGGCAGCTACGCACATGAGCAATGCTGACACCCGACATCATTGCACCGCTACGTACCTGTATTTAAACCTGTAACATCTTCAAAAAAGTAATTTAAATTACTTAATTTGATAGAATTTGCGTGCAATCAATAAGTGATAGACGTGGCGAGGAACATTTTAAGATATTAAATATTGTAGTACCTACTTTTTTTTTGATTTATCCCATAAGTTTGTGGAAGTTTACCTTGAAAGCGCAAATATTTATGCATGTATATTTATGTGTTTATTGCGGCTGACATAACATTAGAAACTTCTAAATTTATCACAGTACCGCTTTAACATTATTCATCGCAAAGTTGCAATGCTGATATAGAATATCTCCGGAATATTCATTTAATTTTACATGTCATTCAGAGCCATATCTATATATTAAATGAACAATGTATTTAGGTATAATAAGATAAGGATTAATGTTTTCTTAAATTCACAATAGGCCATTTTTTCCGTAAACTTGGCTGTGTGTGGAATCTTCTTATTTATATATCTGAGTAATGAAAGATTGTATGCACTTTAATTTGTTCTCTGTTAATATATTATAGAAACTATATGAAAATGGCTCATTGCTAAATGGGAAGCATTATTCTTCGCATGTATATGTTTCTAATGTTTTAACCGTTGCCTTAATACAATTGGTAAAGTCGTTGGCGACGGGTCGGTAATCGCCATTACTGTTGCTGGCGAAAACAAATACGCCCCAATGTTGAACTTACTTTGTAATTTTGATATCATTCTTAGACAATTTGCACCTCTGTATGTGAAACCGTTATATAAAATTTGTCACAAAAAATATTGTAATACAAAGACCATATGCAACAATGGCAACTTACTGAACTATGACTTGGTCTCGTTTAGATGAAATATATATGACATTGTTGACTTATTTTAGAACGTTGATGGTTGATAGTGATGTTGTATTTTACATTTCACCTTCACCACCTATACTTAAATCAAAAATCTTCTAAAACCGGCTGTACAGTACAAGTTAGAAAACCTATAATCACCTAATACTAATACATTATGCCGTAATAAAATTTTTAAACATCATTTACTAGCATCATTAATTTTGTAATAATTTTAAAATTAATACCATTTTAAGTTGTTAAACTGTAACAAATAATAATTATTTTATAGCTTATAAATACTTTTTTGATATTATACCAAATTAAAAAGCTGCCTTGGTGATAGGTATAGTAATAAATTTTTATAATGGCCCAACTTAGAGCGAACGTTTATAAGGGCATACCATAGGGTTTACCTAACCGATGGTGTCGCCAAAAGTTTCCTAAATTAAAATACAATGGTAAGATAAAAATAACAGGATAAAATGTCGAATACTAAATTAAAAACATATGTAGTTATAGTATAACAAACTAAATGAACTTATTAAATGAAAGAAATTTTATTTTCTGAATATTAAAGATCGATAATATATAATAATAATAATGATAAGACTCTTGGGCCATCTCTCTGGGCGGCGGACACCAATCTTGCTAACAGCCTTGAAACTCCAGTGTCAGAGTGGAGTTGCCGGCCGCCATTCTTTGGAGCCCTTGCTTTCTTCTGCGGATAGCCAGGGCGCTGTTAACCCTCACTGTACCTTACGGGAAGCACCATGGATCAATTACTAGGATACTACCAAGGATAGCGCCCCATGATTCTCTCACATCCTACTCACTACAACAGGAAGCGGGTGTCCCCGACACCACGTAAGCTCTCTGTTGCTCAACCCAAAGCTCCTCCTCCAGCGCGTGCTATCGTCTCTTCCTCACATATGCCATAAGGTGCTTCCTGAAACAACCGTGTCACGAGAACACTTGCGTCGCTCGGAATGTGGGGAGCCGAGTCTCCGCAGGCCCTGATGATGCGCTGTTCAGTCTCTTGTTTATGGTAAGTTTCATCTAACACACATAGTTTGTGGGATACTTTATATCTCGGTGATCAACACTTTTTGATTTAAATGAAGGCTACACACATACCTTTGAAGAGTAAGTCAGTCAGACTTTATTTATGTCTTCAAGTCGTCAACGATCGGTTCGCGAACCTGGACACCGACGTTCTGGCGTGTATTTCCGTCGGTTGCTGAAGGTGTTGAAACCACCGCCAGATAATTTGTCAATATGTTTACGAGTAAACTTTTAAGTGCTCGCGGATCGCTGGCAACACGTCGCAATGCAAGTCAACGCGATACCACCACACGTTTGAATTGGTGATTGTGAACGAATGTGCGAAAGTTTGACACGCGTGCGTTATGATTGGTCGTACTTATGCTTTACAAGATTGTGTATTTAAGCAACATTTGACTGGTAGAATTCATTATGTAATCGAGTTTGCCCGAAACAGACATCCTTTTTACTTAACGTAACCTAAGATCACGCAAATTTAAACTTGCTCTCCCATAGGATCGGTGGACCCAAAAGTTTTAGTTTTCCCAGTGCCTAGTTTCGGCCTCCTCGTGGCCTTATTCTGGCACATGATATGTATACTGTATTCTCGACCAATGAAAGTGTACCGCTAAATTTTTATCAGGGTATACGACGATTCTTCATTTACGAAACCAATCGTCTAAGCGATCGGTGCGATTAGCGACGAACAATAAGAGGACAGTGTCATCGAAAAGTCTGAATAAGCATTGTCGGGTTTTGGAATATGCATGTACAGAGTGTACATGTGACATTCATCGGCACAATATTTATTCTGCAATGAAAGATTGGAATAGGATAAATCCTTGAGGGCGCCGTTTGTTTTTGCCAGTACTGATTGGTGTATCTACGGACCCATTCAAACACTGTACTCAAGTCAAAACGTTAGTACTTTATCAATAATTACATATTTTATTTTGCGATTGTATAGTGTAATGTTTGTCTTGGGTATATTATTCTATAATAATACAAACCTTTGAACCTAAAATTTAAGTTACTTGAACACGCTACGGAGCTTAATAAAAAACTTTGTCACATAAAAAGCAATACAAGTAAATGAACATTTTTCAAGTGGAGCATTAGGTTTATCCATAAAATAGCGTAATCCAACTTGCCTCGAACATGGTTTGTTTTGCTGCGAGGATACTCTAGTCAACAAGTGAAATATGAACGTGTTGCAGCGTATTTATTGTTTTAATTGGCGCGATTTCTTTAAATCCAAGTGTCTATGAGGATTATTATGATTATTGGGGATTGGGAGTAATGGGCATTGGTAAAATTACAAGTTTATATTTACACATACGAAACCTAGCTGTATGGGTGACACCTCAATTTTTTTTTTTTTTATAATTTTTTTTGTAATTTGTTTTGTTGGTAATCAAAACCCTGCTATCAATTTTAATTCCTTAATAGATTGGATAATTTTAATTTAGTCTTTAAGTTGTATTTACATTTTATAAAGAAGGTTCTTTACGCTTTAATTTATAGCAAATTGAAAACATTTCTATATTGTTACTTAACATAAGAATAACCTAGTAAAAACTTCAGAATTAATTTTTGGCTGCGTTATTAAAACCACGCTAAGGTTTAGCGATAAATCCAGCATGAAAATAAATTACCGACAGCATTATTTGGTGCTTCTCATTAGGAGCAGTACACGGAAACAACAAGCGAACATGGATCGCACTAAATAAATCAACAAAAGTTATATTCCTTTTAATTAAAAAAAATAAAAGTCATGTTAACAGAATATATGAACAAACGGTATATACATATCAGAATTGATTTTATTTGCAATATAAATCATTAATGTCATTTCTGTACATCGCGGAGTGCGATAATAATACCTTTTTTTAATTATAACTACAAACTGATATTATTTTAGAAAACAGATGTTTTGTGTAAAGCCTTTAATTATTAATAAAGTATTGTCTCTAACACATTTTTTTTGTAATGTTAAGATGCATAATGTACATATCATCTAATTTTGGTAACTAAGTCCAGTTATAAGACTGTAAAACTTATCATGAAATCTCACGTTACCATAACGTTACCTATATATAAGACTAAAATAAAGACATTTTTTTTTTTCTATAGACTGAGTCGTAGCGATAGATAGTGTAGTTAGACAGTTCTATTTAACATAGCAAAAGCGGCAGCGATGTAACTTGCGTTCGCCTGGTCTCAGGCCGCCACGGGACCTGGTATGAGCGTCGAAGCCCCGGTACAGCTTCGACGTTCACTCATTGTTTTGGCAAAGAAGGCTGATTAATTTGGCACCGTTGTATTTTTCTCCTTTTTTCTGTCTAACTTGTGTCTTGCCTAACGCCCTCTGCTTTGTTCCTTGATGTTGCAGCAAATAAACTGCCGCCTTTAAAACGTACTTTTTACATCCTGGAATAATGTACTAATGGATCTGTACAATAAGATTATTATATTTTTTTTATTATATGTGGTGTGAATCTGAATACCATTATTTTGAAGTATTTGTACAGATAGTTAATTATATTTGCAAGGCCGTCTTGAAATTCTACTTAGTAATTGCCTTTCAAATGCGATTAAGACTGCGGTGCACAATCATAAATAAAGATAAATATGCGCGGAGATATTAGATTACCCAAGTTCAAGGTGTAATTTCTAAATATTAACCCTATATCGATTGGACGAATAAATTGCATCCGAGGAGATCGGGCTCCGAACCAGTTCTCGCACTCCTGGATCTTCTCATTTTACAAGTAATTGGTTAATAACAATCAAAAAATGATTTAGTCACTTACCAAATGCAAGCCCCACCACTAGCCTACGGGGGCAGTGTAACGAACATTACAAGGATACTATCGATAATATGAGTATTGACAAAATATCAGCAGGTTCCCGGCTTTATCATAAAAACTTTAATTTTATATGCGGATAATATTTATAATCTTACTCAAGTAGGATCAACGGCCTCTTTATATCATTTACTTCAAGGAAAATACTTTTAATTAACTATGAACCGTTTTCTATATATCCAACATACTTAAACATACATTAACTTTTTATGCATCAACACATTAAGTTAAAAGATTACTATAAAATACGTATTCTTTTATAAATAACAAAGACCAAAAAGTATTGTGCTGTTAATTTTTATTTCATCGCAACAATGTATACATATTATGCATCATTCGATTTCCATTCAAACGACACGTAATAACATGCCACGAAACTGGTTCTCATTTAATGAGCAGTCTTCGATGCAAAAATAAAGCGTTATTATTATTTAACGACACGGTATCGGTTTAATCAGTAATGAGTTTGAAATTTCATAAAATTGTCAGTATGAATATGAAACATTAATGTAATTACTGATGCCCTTGCAATCGTTTTTCATATTCCCTCTTTTTAAGTTTATATCGACATTCGTCTCAAAACAAAATA
Organism: Lamproptera curius; assembly: GCA_029286875.1. Taxonomy (NCBI): domain Eukaryota; kingdom Metazoa; phylum Arthropoda; class Insecta; order Lepidoptera; family Papilionidae; genus Lamproptera; species Lamproptera curius. Next base: position 44,934 of record JAGSMT010000936.1, on the reverse strand, counting down.
GCATTTGAGTGTAATTTAATTATAAAGTACACTCTTATGTTTCATTAACTACTATCTATCAGATATCGTTTCTTTTTTTAATAAAGCTTTCTTCATACAATGACTTGCACGCGTGAGAGGCTTTGAAGATAATAAAACTTTTTGTTCCTGTTGGAATGATTTTAGATTAAATTAATGGTGTCTCATTTTTAGATTAAAGTTATATAAAACATATATAATGTCAACGCAATTGATGACTCTCTAACCTGATGATCAATAATACAGTTTTTTTCATTATATTCAGCATGTTTGTATATATAAACCTTATTAAAAATTCTACATACCTTATTTATTGAAACCCTAATAACAGTTACGAGAAATTGTTTCAAGCAAAAACTGTATTCGGATTAATAAGGCTAGTTTAAATTTGAATACATAATTTAAATATTCTGTATTTATATTCATATTACGTTGTATTGTCTGTAATTATATTATGTTGAGACATGTCTTTGCTAACATCATATATATCTATCTATATATATATATATATATATATATATATATATATGAGTTTAATTTCTCTTTTGCATTGTGAAGACTTTCCTAGGAGGTTACCAGTATAATAACAGATTACGCTGTATAAATTAGCCCTTAAAAACACGAATTTTAGATAAGCTTTAATAAAATTTTGATCACTACTTCCTTAATCAATAATTATTCTAAAACTTGTCCTTTTCGGGCATCAGGCTACACATTTTGATGCTGAACTTTATTTACAGAAAGGGCCAGTAAATATCATACAATTTAGAGCTTTGCCTTTTCCCTTGTTCATCTGTTCATGGATGAATTGACACCTCAATTCGACTGACAATACATTATTAATATCGAAGATGTATTGCCATGTGCTATTCGGTTTACATTTTATACCGATTCTAATTTGATTAAGTTGTAAGATACTAACTACCCAAGCTACACTACTAACTACCATAACTACAGGTCAAACATATTCTATATTGAACGTTTCATTTTACCGTAACTAAATACGAATTGAAAATAAAAATATATCTTTATAGAGTTACAAAGCATTAAAGTTCTGGGTAAAAATTTATTTACAGTTTATCGTAATAGATTTCTCAGGGTAATATTAAAAAAAATCAGTTAGTTTTTTTAATTAGTTTTTAATCTAACCCGGCGTCGTGGCTACTTAACGGAACTGGTGCGTTGTGGTCGGTATATATTTACCCGTGTACATTACTGTACAATGAATCAATTTCACATCACTATTAATTTCCTACATCAATGAAATAGGTAAAATATACAATATAATTACTTGTTCATAAAATATAATATTTATTTATTCTAAAATGAGCGATCACACATAATAACACGTAACAAGTTTTTATCCTGACATCAATTTATTTAAAACATAACGTTGAAAATTTCTACAAAAACACAACATAATATCTATTTAAATCATAACATATAATTAGCTTTTACACCTTAATATAAACTATTTTTATATAAAAAGTTAATTTTTTTACTTAGAAACAAAATTATTTGCTATCATTATATATATAATATATATTTATATTGAGATCAAACATCTTTTAAATGATGGGATAATGTGTTATATATACAAATAGGTTTGTTACATATTATTGCAGTTATTGACTAGTTTTTTTTATTTTTGGCAGAAGGTCATCATAGAGGTTTCGGACTTTGATTCGAGTGTTGAGTATAGTATCACCAACGTGTTCATCAGTACGTTACGTAAGCCCCTCGCTTAATAAGCGTTTGATCTGTACTGTACGTGTCTGGTACTATTGTTCAAACAAAGCAGAGAAGTCGTCTTTGTTCTTTCTTAAAGTCTTAGTTAGTAAAACTGAAAAACGATATGCAATTTATCAATAAACAATAAAAGATAATAAGAAGACTGTATGTATGAACGTTACATTACCATTTGTATCCGGGTATGATTACTTGCGATTTATGAAGTGTGAACTCCGTCGTACCTGCAACGCTACGCAAAAATTGAATATTATTACCTTTGAAGGTCAAAAACCGCAACTACGCAAGCGGCTATTAACGAGCGGCAATTTGTTTTAAAGTAATTAAAGTTCAAAAATCACCGGGTATCAGATGCCGGCAACAATGTTTACCAGTTTTAATAGAAAAAGCACAAAATGAGCTTATAGCATAGTAATCTGTCACTGTCTGATTATCAACATTAAACGCCAGGTATGAATGTGTTTTCTTGCTAAATCTGTATCGTACATTAGGAATAATTTTTAATGAGTATTTACATTACTCGTTTTTTGTTCCTTGTGTATTTTCGCCTAAGCTTTAATATAATAAATATTTGAATAATTCAGCCAGTTGGCACTTTTGCGTGATTCAGAATATTAGATGGTGTATCTAAGTTTTAAATATTTTTGATAAAGGGACATTCAAAGGACACCTTAATTGTGACTTTTCGCATGTGATTAGTAAATAGCACTTATTTAGAGGCAAGCAAAAATTTTATAGGTCATATGGTAAGAATATTTTAATGTCTTCTATTAATCTATGTAATAAATCAACTACCTCCGTAAACTATGAAGCGAGCTTTAGGAAACCAGGAGGTCATGGGTTTTGAATCCTGGGGACGACAATTTTATTATTTGTTTCCTAGTTGGTTAGAACTTGATTTGGGCCGATCACCCAAATGTTTGAAATAAGATGATCTATGCGTCGTATGGACGAGACCAGCGTGTTGAGATACGATCCAAACCTAGCGGATAAGGGGAATAATATCAGGAAGGGGCCTATGTCCGGCAGTGGACTAACACACATGTTGATGATGATTAATAAAAATCCTTATTGTATAAAGAGACAGAGAATGACGTACCAGCTGCTCATATTTATCTAGAAACCTTGCTTGATGCCGTCAAACGAACACTTTATGACATTATTAAAATGGGCTGCAATAGAAAATGAATTGGATTTCTTTTCCGTTCTCCTCCGCAAATAGCAAACTTATAGATTTTAAAATATTTTGTAAACATATGTACCCACTATGAGTAACAGTTTATTTACTTGTTTTATTTTTAGTTTAACTACTTCATAGTGGGTACATTAACTCAACTTCTGATGGTTAAATATACGTGTTCTGGATTTAGTTTGCTTTGCCTTTGTTTACTGACTATCCTAAATTTTTGTGACAGTTAATTTTAAACAAAATTAAAATTAAAGAAGTGACTTTACATTTTAGTAATAATGCAGTAAATGACCTAGAAAAGAATTGAAGTAAGTATGCTTTAAAGAATATACGCTTTATTTTTGGTTTATATTTGAATAATGTGAGCCAATAAATTTTATTCAAATATAAATATTTTATTATTACACAGTCAGATGACAATATAATAACACTGCAGACATTATAGTAGATGAATAATGGTTATTATTTCGATAGAGTGGTATAATAAACAAAATTTCATTACCAAAAATTAGTTTAAAAAACAGCAAACAATCTGAAACAAAAAGCTCCTTGTTTATACCTATCTTAGGCAAGTATAACTTTGTAAAAATATAAAATAAAAAAGGGTCTTAATTTTTTTGGAACATTTTAAAATTATAATCATCAATTATTCTTAAGTAATATATTATATTAGAAGGGGTTACTTTTTATTTAAAAACGACTTGTAGTTTGTTATTAACTGAACCACATGTTTCTTTCGTCTACATTTAAAATTTTTGTTATTGCTGTAGCCAACGGAGCTTTTAAGGAGCAAATTTGTATCAACTTTAAATTCATTCTGTCAAACCATGCAGGTTTGAAAGAATGATGCAAAACCAAATATATATATATATATAGGAGAAATATCAACCTTTAATATATAAAACTGGATTTTACTGACTTATTGTTAATAAGTTCATACAATAAAAACAGTGGTATTAGGTATTGGTATCATAAAGAAGAATTTAATCTCCGAATACTTCTACCTTTGGTATGGAAACTTGGTCAATAGATAAATTTTAAATATGATTTTGTATTCCAAGAAGAGTAAGGAAAAAGATCAGTAGAGAGCTGTTAAAATTCTAGATAAGAAATTAGAAATATAAATAAAAAAACGAGCTCGGGTGCTTGTTTGTAACTTGAGGTTATTTTGTATTAGCTTTCAATAGCAAAAATAGTGGTGCAATAATGTCGATAGGTCATTAACATATTCATTAAAACTTAGACTTTAAAACAATGCTAAAATTTATAGATAGATCACAGGTGAAAAATTATTACTGCCTGTAACGTATACGTTGTTCGTTCATGAAAGTTGCATACAGAAATTGGGCGAGCTTGCGATATTATACTAAAAGCTTTTATTCCATTTTTGAAAGTGTTAGTTATACTTTATGTAGATTTAATATATTCTGTATATTCCTAACTTAGTAACATCAAAGCAGTTACAATTATATCCAAATTTAACCTAAAACGGTAGCATTTCTATGGTAAAACGTCCTAAACAGAAAAATACTCTTTCATAGTTATAATTATAAGTAAAATGAGGTTTTATATTTTTCTCAAAGTGGTAATAGAACCCAATGATGCAATTTTTATTTATATTAAGTTTTTAAGGTTCATATTGTAAACATGAAACCATCTTGAAATTGTTTCTAAAAAGTTTTACTTTTAAAGAATATTATTGAAATGTGTTAGGAATAGTCACAAGTAATAAATTTGATTAATATTTAATTTAATAATATTCTATAAAGGACATTCATTTAATGAATTAACAATGTTTAATTATCCTTAATCGGCGTGAATTATTAAATATACAATATTTAATGTTCGCTGTAACTGCTATTTCTCTTTAAAAATGTAATGTATGGTTCAAACAAAATTTTACATTAATTAAAATACGCATAGTAATTCCCACGTCATATATTATAATATTGTATGAATAATGGATAAGCGGACTTTATTATAAAAGATTACCATAGGTATGGAATATTAGATGGTGTATCTAAGTTTTAAATACTTTTGATAGGGACATTAAAGGGACACCTTCAATTATAACTTTTCGCTTGTGATTATTAAATAACACTTATTTAGGAACCAAACAAAATTTGATAAGTCATATAGTGAAAATTTTTAATGTCTTCTATTAATCCTATGTAATAAAAATCCAACCACCTCCGTAGGCTAGTAGTATGGGATTGAGCTTTAAAACCAGAGGTCATAGGTTTGAATCCTGCGGGGACGACAAATTTTTCATTGTTGTTTCCTAGTTGGTTAGGGCCGATCACCCAAATGACTGAAAAGTAAGATGATCCATACGTCATATATGGACGAGACAGCGTGATGAGATGATCCAAAAACCCCCTAACGGATAGGGAATTGTATTAGGGAGGCCTTTGTCAGCAGTGGACTAAAACACATACTGATGATGATGAATAAAATCCTTATTGTATAAAGAGACAGAGAATGACATGACTAAAACTTCATACTCATATTTATCTAGAAACCTTAGCAGTACGTCAAGCTAGAACAATTTGCCATTATTAAAATAAGGCTGCAATAGAAAATGAATTAGTTCTTCTCGTTCTGCTCCGCAAATAACAAACTTATCGATTTTAAATATTTTGTCAACATATGTACCCACTATGATGTAGTTTAAATATACATGTTCTGGATTTAGTTTAGCTGCCTTAATTTATACTAAATGTATACTGCAGATTTGTTGTATTTTGTGACTAGGTAAATAATCATTCTTTAAAAAAAAAAAAATCTACATATTTACGCGTTTATACTGTTTTTGTTCCCGACGTTCCAGACCCTTTATCAGAGAAGAAAAAAGATGACTATGCTAAAATTCGTGACTTAGTGAATTCAAGCTGCAATGATTTCATTTATTTAAACAAGAGAATTAAAATTAAAAGTGACTTTACATTTTTATTAATGATACTGTCATTTAGTAAATGACTGGAATTATTAAAATGGCAGTATGTTTTAAAGAATATACTTTATTTTTGGTTATATTTGAATAAAATGAGCCAATAAATTTTATTCAAATATAAAAAATTTCGATATTACACGATCCAGTTGACAATTTAATGGCACTGAACGTACAGTCAATAAATAATGGTTATTATTTCGATAAGTGGTATAATAAACAAAAATTTCATTGCGAAAGTGTCTAAAACAAAAAACTAGCAGGTTATACCTATCTTAGGCAAATCATGGCACATATAAAATATAAAATAAAAACGGTCTTAATTTTTTGGAACATTTTTAAATTATAATGATACAATGAATTATTCTTGAGAAATACATTATATTAGAAGAAGTTTACTTTCTATTTCATAACGACTTGTAATTGTAATTTACTTGAACCACATGTTTCTTTTTCGTAGAGTTTGCCATAAAATAAATTGAACACAACCAACAAAATTTTAAATGTGTCTACATTTAAAATTTTATTATATAACCATTTGTATTCATATCCTTCAAATTCATTCTGTCATACCGTACGGAATTGAAACAATGATTTAAAATTTATATATAGGAGACATATCAGCCCTTTGTGTGTATAATAAAGCTAATTTACAGACTTATTGGTAATAAGTTCATATAATAAAAACAGTGGTATTAGGTATTGGTATCATAAAGAAAATTTAATCTCCGAATACTTCTTTGGTATGGAAACTTGGTCAATAAGATAAATTTTAAATATGATTTGTGTTCAAAAGAGTAAAAGGAAAAGAGATCAGTAGAAAGAGGCTGTTAAAATTCTAGATAGAAAATTAGAAATATAAATAAAAAACAAGCTCAGGTGCTTGTTTTATAACGAGTTATTTTATTAGCTTTCCAATAGCAAAAAATAATGAGTGGTACATGTGTCGATGAGTCATTAACATATTCTAGTAAACGACACCAAAAACAATGCTAAAATTTATGCAGATAGATCCTGGGTGAAAAATGATTACCACCTGTAACGTATACGTTGTTCACGTTCATTAAAGTTGCATACAGAAATTGGAATGAGCTTTGATAAGTATAAGCTTTTATATATTTTTGAAAGTGTTAGTTAAAATTTTATGTAGCTTTAATATAGTGCTTTATATTCCCCAACGGGTAACATCAAACCAGTTACAATTTTATCAACGTTAACCTTAAAACATTAGCATACCTATGTTAAAACGTCCTAAAAAGAAAAATTCTCTTTCATAGTTATGACTATAAGTGAAATGAGTTTATATTTTTTCTCAAAATGGAAAAAAAATATTACTTTTTAAGGAATGTGTTGAAATGTGTTAAGGAATGATACGTGTAATAAATTTGATTAACATTTATTTAATTTAATAGTATTCTATAAAAGGACATTTAATTTAATAGACTAACAATGTTTATTACCTCGCCCAGCTCGGCGTGAATTATTAAATGCATACAATGTTTTAATGTTCCTTTGTAACTGCTATTTCTCTTTAAAATGTAAGTACGGTTCAAACAAAATTTTGCATTAATTAAAATTCGCGTAATAATTCACTCATCATATATTATTATATTGCTTAATGAATAATGGATAAGCAGACTTTAATTAAAAGTTATCGTAGCTATATGATAAGTTCTTTTTATAACTTGTTATAAAAACAATTTTAATGAAATGATAGTAACACTAGTGGGAACAATTTACAGCTAAAGAAATTTAATTTCAAAGCAAAGTTTCTGCTGAAAAATAAGAAAATATAACAGACTATGTCTATAGAATATAAACATCAGAATTAAGAAAATATTTTTTGTAAGTTTGCTTAATGCAGCCACTATGAAAATTAAACATGATTATTTAGTGATCTAAGGCCATGAGTACTAGCGCACTTCAGTTGCAAATCATTTATGACTGGCTAAATGATTTTGGTATTGTCAGCTAAGCACCTTATGCTTTACAATATGGTCACTTAATCAAAATAACTTTTAAGAACAATGTTGTATTGCGTAAAAAATGGTTCTGTGCTGGTTGAAGTCGCTCATATATTTTTGTAAAGTTTGAAGCTTATTCTAGCAAAGTCTGAAAAACAAAAAGTCTGAGTTATACGTTAGTATTTTGTCTATCTAGCCCAATGTCTGGTAGATTTATGTCTACAATTCCTAACAACTGTTGTTAAAAAGGCGTTAGCAACTTACTCCTTCAGTCGAATAAAAGTCGTATAGGAATTTTACAAATTTTATTGCGGTCGAAATATCATTGTTGTTACAGACACATTGACATTTTAGCTTAACAAGTGCAAGTGTTTGCAACCGATAAGTGTTACTGGTCCAACATTATATCACGCTCATTTATTCATATAAGTAGAGTATAAGGCAAAAGGACATAACGTTTTGATAGTGATTACTTTTTAAGAGTTTAAACAGTTCGTTGTGTTCAAAATTTCATATTTTATGGTTTTTATTATTGCTTAAACAATAATAAAAACCATAAAACTTATCGAAAAACATATTCAAAGCTTGATCTTTAAAATAAAGATAAACACAATCAATATTGTCATATAGTTTTTAAAGTTTAATGGTTTAGATTTCATTTTATAAAAATATACGGATTTTCTCGACGTTTCAATATTTTTGTATCTACAACTTTTATTGATTTTTTCATGGACCCGAATCGAGTCCGAAACGTTGACAATAAACATAAATAATAAAGCAAAGAGATTCGTAAAATGGCGAAAATATGCAGTGGCACAAAATCGCACAGTAGTTTTTGCAGAGCTGTTTGAAGTCGTTCATACTTTTGGTTAGGTATACATGTATGTAATACTCGACAAAGTATTATCAAAATCTTTAATTTATATTAAGCATCTACATTTTACTATTATAGAAACGAAGACCTGAAAAAAAATTAGAATCATTTGCCTGTGTAAACGGGCACGCAATTTAACTATGTTGTAAATTTTCAATCTTAATTAAATATTAATTTCCTTACGATTTCGCTTAACACGTAGATAATCATAACATTTTCTTTTATTTAAAATAGTGCTAATACAATGTTAAAATCATGTTTTTAGTGGTATATATATCAAGTTAACATTATATGTGTTATATAATGGCTATTATTATTAGATAACAAAGTCCGTCTTCAGCAGTATATGTATAAATGTTTAATAATAATAAACAATAAATGTGCATTTGAACATTAAAGTTTTGTAATTTCATTATCTAAATATATACAAAAGTACTGGAACAAATATTAAAAAAAACTAAACTAAAGAAAACTTTCCATTTTTTGTTGAAAACCAACACTCTCAAAGCAATTTGAGGGTAAAATATTATTAAAAATACTACCTATCAAACTAAATATAATTCACCAAGCAAATGCGGGTGCCCGTTTTGTAAGTATTATTAAAAAAAATATATGACTAACTATATGACTAAGTTCCACTGATGCAATATCGTGCGGTATTAAATTAACAAAAATATATTTTGGGCGTCTCCGTATTCATAATATAATCAACGTAAATATTGACATCAATATTCAGAGTGAAAAACTCAAATACAACATTTATATTAAGCGGTTGATATTTTTGTTTAATTGAAATTAGAAGCTAATGATGAGGAGTGAGAGAATAAACAAACGAGAGATGTGAATCGGAATATAACTTCTTGACCGCGGGGCATATGAGGAAGATGTAACGGAAATTTATTTTCCGTAAGACATTTTGTTTCAGCGACTGTTTCTTTTGTACGTGTACTGCTTTATCTTCTTATTTTTAGAACTGAGAAAATAATATAATTCTAGTATAATTAACGAAGATAAATTTGAAGTTTCATATTGTTTAACAAAAATACAAGTTGGGGTAGGACTAACATACGACTTTGTTAACAGCATTCGCTAATTGAACTTTATTAGAAGTGAAAAACATAAACGTATTCGATTCCCCTGATTGATGTAGTCCTGTTCAAATTATTAGTATGCAAAGATAATATTTCTATTTACACGTTACTATATTTGTGAATTTTTCTATAAAAATGGGTAAAAGTGAAACAAGAGAGTGGAAATCAGGTCAAGTTGTAATCCGATACCGTTTGTTATCGACATTGATGAGTAATTTCTTTGCGCACTTACCAACCTAAAAGCTTTTTGCTCGGCTATTATTTTCTGTTCAATATTTTTTAAGTTATAATACGTATATTGGAATAATAATCGCTACGATTATAGGCTGCAGTAATTACTTAAAAAGAAAACTAAGATAACATACCGGTGGTAGGTCCCTTTCTACAGGAGACCGTCTGGGTGGGTGCCACCACGGTGCCTATTCAACCGCAAGCAGTAGTGTGAAAACACTACTGTGTTCCGGTTGAAGGCACCGTAGCCAGCATATGTTACTGGGTAAACGGACTTAACGTCCTATGTCTCACAGTAGGCAGCGCGTTGGCGATATCTATAGGCATTGGTGACCCTACTTTCCATCAGAGTAGGCTGACTGCTTGTCTGCCTGCGTGTGCAATAAAAAAAAACAAAACTTTAACTAGAAGAAATGCTGTACTTAAATAATGCATTTAAATTTTAGCAATAAACTGAATGATTCATGTGTTCAATTCAGCTATAAGCATTTCGAAAAGCTGAACATTTTAATAGATCAATCAGTTATTTTTAAAATGGGTTTGGCATGTTTGTGTTATTTAAGCTTCACAAAATTTATAAGTATAATATTAGCATTAAATATTTAAGTGTACCCCAATTAGAATTTCTATAAATATCGTTGGTTTGAGATCTGGTAAAGGCCTATTTTTTAAAAGATTAAGAAGGCTTTTACCATAGAACCTAAAGTTTGGAACTTTCAAATCATTGTGTTCACTGTATAGTTAAAATTATTTTGGTTCTTTCTAACAAGCAAACATTATAAATATATAAACATATGTTTATTTAAAAGGCTTACTGGTGCTACAGACGTCTGGCTATGATTTAAAATACTATTCCACTTCTTTATATATATATATATATATATATATATATATATATATATATATATATATATATATATATATATATATATTAGCGTCCGGCAGCTACGCACATGAGCAATGCTGACACCCGACATCATTGCACCGCTACGTACCTGTATTTAAACCTGTAACATCTTCAAAAAAGTAATTTAAATTACTTAATTTGATAGAATTTGCGTGCAATCAATAAGTGATAGACGTGGCGAGGAACATTTTAAGATATTAAATATTGTAGTACCTACTTTTTTTTTGATTTATCCCATAAGTTTGTGGAAGTTTACCTTGAAAGCGCAAATATTTATGCATGTATATTTATGTGTTTATTGCGGCTGACATAACATTAGAAACTTCTAAATTTATCACAGTACCGCTTTAACATTATTCATCGCAAAGTTGCAATGCTGATATAGAATATCTCCGGAATATTCATTTAATTTTACATGTCATTCAGAGCCATATCTATATATTAAATGAACAATGTATTTAGGTATAATAAGATAAGGATTAATGTTTTCTTAAATTCACAATAGGCCATTTTTTCCGTAAACTTGGCTGTGTGTGGAATCTTCTTATTTATATATCTGAGTAATGAAAGATTGTATGCACTTTAATTTGTTCTCTGTTAATATATTATAGAAACTATATGAAAATGGCTCATTGCTAAATGGGAAGCATTATTCTTCGCATGTATATGTTTCTAATGTTTTAACCGTTGCCTTAATACAATTGGTAAAGTCGTTGGCGACGGGTCGGTAATCGCCATTACTGTTGCTGGCGAAAACAAATACGCCCCAATGTTGAACTTACTTTGTAATTTTGATATCATTCTTAGACAATTTGCACCTCTGTATGTGAAACCGTTATATAAAATTTGTCACAAAAAATATTGTAATACAAAGACCATATGCAACAATGGCAACTTACTGAACTATGACTTGGTCTCGTTTAGATGAAATATATATGACATTGTTGACTTATTTTAGAACGTTGATGGTTGATAGTGATGTTGTATTTTACATTTCACCTTCACCACCTATACTTAAATCAAAAATCTTCTAAAACCGGCTGTACAGTACAAGTTAGAAAACCTATAATCACCTAATACTAATACATTATGCCGTAATAAAATTTTTAAACATCATTTACTAGCATCATTAATTTTGTAATAATTTTAAAATTAATACCATTTTAAGTTGTTAAACTGTAACAAATAATAATTATTTTATAGCTTATAAATACTTTTTTGATATTATACCAAATTAAAAAGCTGCCTTGGTGATAGGTATAGTAATAAATTTTTATAATGGCCCAACTTAGAGCGAACGTTTATAAGGGCATACCATAGGGTTTACCTAACCGATGGTGTCGCCAAAAGTTTCCTAAATTAAAATACAATGGTAAGATAAAAATAACAGGATAAAATGTCGAATACTAAATTAAAAACATATGTAGTTATAGTATAACAAACTAAATGAACTTATTAAATGAAAGAAATTTTATTTTCTGAATATTAAAGATCGATAATATATAATAATAATAATGATAAGACTCTTGGGCCATCTCTCTGGGCGGCGGACACCAATCTTGCTAACAGCCTTGAAACTCCAGTGTCAGAGTGGAGTTGCCGGCCGCCATTCTTTGGAGCCCTTGCTTTCTTCTGCGGATAGCCAGGGCGCTGTTAACCCTCACTGTACCTTACGGGAAGCACCATGGATCAATTACTAGGATACTACCAAGGATAGCGCCCCATGATTCTCTCACATCCTACTCACTACAACAGGAAGCGGGTGTCCCCGACACCACGTAAGCTCTCTGTTGCTCAACCCAAAGCTCCTCCTCCAGCGCGTGCTATCGTCTCTTCCTCACATATGCCATAAGGTACTTCCCGAAACAGCCGTGTCACGAGAACACCTGCATCGCTCGGAACGTGAGGAGCCGTGTCTCCGCAGGCCCCGATGACGCGTTGTTCAGTCTCTTATTTATGGTAAGTTTCATCTAACACATAGTTTGTGGGATACTTTATATCTCGGTGACCAACACTTTTTGATTTAAATGAAGGCTACACATACAGAAGGTAAGTCAGTCAGACTTTATTTATGTCTTCTAAGAGTCGTCAACGATCGGTTCGCGAACCTGGACACCGACGTTCTGGCGTGTATTTCCGTCGGTTGCTGAAGGTGTTGAAACCACCGCCAGATAATTTGTCAATATGTTTACGAGTAAACTTTTAAGTGCTCGCGGATCGCTGGCAACACGTCGCAATGCAAGTCAACGCGATACCACCACACGTTTGAATTGGTGATTGTGAACGAATGTGCGAAAGTTTGGCACGCATGCGTTATGATTGGTCGTACTTATGCTTTACACAAGATTGTGTGTTAAGCAACATTTGCAGGTAGAATTCATTATGTAATCGAGTTTGCCCGAAACAGACATCCTTTTTACTTAACGTAACCTAAGATCACGCAAATTTAAACTTGCTCTCCCATAGGATCGGTGGACCCAAAAGTTTAGTTTTCCCAGTGCCTAACTTGGCCTCCTCGTGGCCTTATTCTGGCACAATGTATACTGTATTCTTGACCAATGAAAGTGTGCCGCTACATTTTTGTATCCAGGGTATACGACGATTCTTCATTTACGAAACCAATCGTCTAAGCGATCGGTGCGATTAGCGACGAACAATAAGAGGACAGTGTCATCGAAAAGTCTGAATAAGCATTGTCGGGTTTTGGAATATGCATGTACAGAGTGTACATGTGACATTCATCGGCACAATATTTATTCTGCAATGAAAGATTGGAATAGGATAAATCCTTGAGGGCGCCGTTTGTTTTTGCCAGTACTGATTGGTGTATCTACGGACCCATTCAAACACTGTACTCAAGTCAAAACGTTAGTACTTTATCAATAATTACATATTTTATTTTGCGATTGTATAGTGTAATGTTTGTCTTGGGTATATTATTCTATAATAATACAAACCTTTGAACCTAAAATTTAAGTTACTTGAACACGCTACGGAGCTTAATAAAAAACTTTGTCACATAAAAAGCAATACAAGTAAATGAACATTTTTCAAGTGGAGCATTAGGTTTATCCATAAAATAGCGTAATCCAACTTGCCTCGAACATGGTTTGTTTTGCTGCGAGGATACTCTAGTCAACAAGTGAAATATGAACGTGTTGCAGCGTATTTATTGTTTTAATTGGCGCGATTTCTTTAAATCCAAGTGTCTATGAGGATTATTATGATTATTGGGGATTGGGAGTAATGGGCATTGGTAAAATTACAAGTTTATATTTACACATACGAAACCTAGCTGTATGGGTGACACCTCAATTTTTTTTTTTTTTATAATTTTTTTTGTAATTTGTTTTGTTGGTAATCAAAACCCTGCTATCAATTTTAATTCCTTAATAGATTGGATAATTTTAATTTAGTCTTTAAGTTGTATTTACATTTTATAAAGAAGGTTCTTTACGCTTTAATTTATAGCAAATTGAAAACATTTCTATATTGTTACTTAACATAAGAATAACCTAGTAAAAACTTCAGAATTAATTTTTGGCTGCGTTATTAAAACCACGCTAAGGTTTAGCGATAAATCCAGCATGAAAATAAATTACCGACAGCATTATTTGGTGCTTCTCATTAGGAGCAGTACACGGAAACAACAAGCGAACATGGATCGCACTAAATAAATCAACAAAAGTTATATTCCTTTTAATTAAAAAAAATAAAAGTCATGTTAACAGAATATATGAACAAACGGTATATACATATCAGAATTGATTTTATTTGCAATATAAATCATTAATGTCATTTCTGTACATCGCGGAGTGCGATAATAATACCTTTTTTTAATTATAACTACAAACTGATATTATTTTAGAAAACAGATGTTTTGTGTAAAGCCTTTAATTATTAATAAAGTATTGTCTCTAACACATTTTTTTTGTAATGTTAAGATGCATAATGTACATATCATCTAATTTTGGTAACTAAGTCCAGTTATAAGACTGTAAAACTTATCATGAAATCTCACGTTACCATAACGTTACCTATATATAAGACTAAAATAAAGACATTTTTTTTTTTCTATAGACTGAGTCGTAGCGATAGATAGTGTAGTTAGACAGTTCTATTTAACATAGCAAAAGCGGCAGCGATGTAACTTGCGTTCGCCTGGTCTCAGGCCGCCACGGGACCTGGTATGAGCGTCGAAGCCCCGGTACAGCTTCGACGTTCACTCATTGTTTTGGCAAAGAAGGCTGATTAATTTGGCACCGTTGTATTTTTCTCCTTTTTTCTGTCTAACTTGTGTCTTGCCTAACGCCCTCTGCTTTGTTCCTTGATGTTGCAGCAAATAAACTGCCGCCTTTAAAACGTACTTTTTACATCCTGGAATAATGTACTAATGGATCTGTACAATAAGATTATTATATTTTTTTTATTATATGTGGTGTGAATCTGAATACCATTATTTTGAAGTATTTGTACAGATAGTTAATTATATTTGCAAGGCCGTCTTGAAATTCTACTTAGTAATTGCCTTTCAAATGCGATTAAGACTGCGGTGCACAATCATAAATAAAGATAAATATGCGCGGAGATATTAGATTACCCAAGTTCAAGGTGTAATTTCTAAATATTAACCCTATATCGATTGGACGAATAAATTGCATCCGAGGAGATCGGGCTCCGAACCAGTTCTCGCACTCCTGGATCTTCTCATTTTACAAGTAATTGGTTAATAACAATCAAAAAATGATTTAGTCACTTACCAAATGCAAGCCCCACCACTAGCCTACGGGGGCAGTGTAACGAACATTACAAGGATACTATCGATAATATGAGTATTGACAAAATATCAGCAGGTTCCCGGCTTTATCATAAAAACTTTAATTTTATATGCGGATAATATTTATAATCTTACTCAAGTAGGATCAACGGCCTCTTTATATCATTTACTTCAAGGAAAATACTTTTAATTAACTATGAACCGTTTTCTATATATCCAACATACTTAAACATACATTAACTTTTTATGCATCAACACAT
The DNA here is from genome assembly GCA_029286875.1 of Lamproptera curius. Lineage (NCBI taxonomy): Eukaryota > Metazoa > Arthropoda > Insecta > Lepidoptera > Papilionidae > Lamproptera > Lamproptera curius. The sequence goes on along the minus strand of JAGSMT010000936.1, from coordinate 28,924 downwards.
TAAGTTAAAAGATTACTATAAAATACGTATTCTTTTATAAATAACAAAGACCAAAAAGTATTGTGCTGTTAATTTTTATTTCATCGCAACAATGTATACATATTATGCATCATTCGATTTCCATTCAAACGACACGTAATAACATGCCACGAAACTGGTTCTCATTTAATGAGCAGTCTTCGATGCAAAAATAAAGCGTTATTATTATTTAACGACACGGTATCGGTTTAATCAGTAATGAGTTTGAAATTTCATAAAATTGTCAGTATGAATATGAAACATTAATGTAATTACTGATGCCCTTGCAATCGTTTTTCATATTCCCTCTTTTTAAGTTTATATCGACATTCGTCTCAAAACAAAATAGCATTTGAGTGTAATTTAATTATAAAGTACACTCTTATGTTTCATTAACTACTATCTATCAGATATCGTTTCTTTTTTTAATAAAGCTTTCTTCATACAATGACTTGCACGCGTGAGAGGCTTTGAAGATAATAAAACTTTTTGTTCCTGTTGGAATGATTTTAGATTAAATTAATGGTGTCTCATTTTTAGATTAAAGTTATATAAAACATATATAATGTCAACGCAATTGATGACTCTCTAACCTGATGATCAATAATACAGTTTTTTTCATTATATTCAGCATGTTTGTATATATAAACCTTATTAAAAATTCTACATACCTTATTTATTGAAACCCTAATAACAGTTACGAGAAATTGTTTCAAGCAAAAACTGTATTCGGATTAATAAGGCTAGTTTAAATTTGAATACATAATTTAAATATTCTGTATTTATATTCATATTACGTTGTATTGTCTGTAATTATATTATGTTGAGACATGTCTTTGCTAACATCATATATATCTATCTATATATATATATATATATATATATATATATATATGAGTTTAATTTCTCTTTTGCATTGTGAAGACTTTCCTAGGAGGTTACCAGTATAATAACAGATTACGCTGTATAAATTAGCCCTTAAAAACACGAATTTTAGATAAGCTTTAATAAAATTTTGATCACTACTTCCTTAATCAATAATTATTCTAAAACTTGTCCTTTTCGGGCATCAGGCTACACATTTTGATGCTGAACTTTATTTACAGAAAGGGCCAGTAAATATCATACAATTTAGAGCTTTGCCTTTTCCCTTGTTCATCTGTTCATGGATGAATTGACACCTCAATTCGACTGACAATACATTATTAATATCGAAGATGTATTGCCATGTGCTATTCGGTTTACATTTTATACCGATTCTAATTTGATTAAGTTGTAAGATACTAACTACCCAAGCTACACTACTAACTACCATAACTACAGGTCAAACATATTCTATATTGAACGTTTCATTTTACCGTAACTAAATACGAATTGAAAATAAAAATATATCTTTATAGAGTTACAAAGCATTAAAGTTCTGGGTAAAAATTTATTTACAGTTTATCGTAATAGATTTCTCAGGGTAATATTAAAAAAAATCAGTTAGTTTTTTTAATTAGTTTTTAATCTAACCCGGCGTCGTGGCTACTTAACGGAACTGGTGCGTTGTGGTCGGTATATATTTACCCGTGTACATTACTGTACAATGAATCAATTTCACATCACTATTAATTTCCTACATCAATGAAATAGGTAAAATATACAATATAATTACTTGTTCATAAAATATAATATTTATTTATTCTAAAATGAGCGATCACACATAATAACACGTAACAAGTTTTTATCCTGACATCAATTTATTTAAAACATAACGTTGAAAATTTCTACAAAAACACAACATAATATCTATTTAAATCATAACATATAATTAGCTTTTACACCTTAATATAAACTATTTTTATATAAAAAGTTAATTTTTTTACTTAGAAACAAAATTATTTGCTATCATTATATATATAATATATATTTATATTGAGATCAAACATCTTTTAAATGATGGGATAATGTGTTATATATACAAATAGGTTTGTTACATATTATTGCAGTTATTGACTAGTTTTTTTTATTTTTGGCAGAAGGTCATCATAGAGGTTTCGGACTTTGATTCGAGTGTTGAGTATAGTATCACCAACGTGTTCATCAGTACGTTACGTAAGCCCCTCGCTTAATAAGCGTTTGATCTGTACTGTACGTGTCTGGTACTATTGTTCAAACAAAGCAGAGAAGTCGTCTTTGTTCTTTCTTAAAGTCTTAGTTAGTAAAACTGAAAAACGATATGCAATTTATCAATAAACAATAAAAGATAATAAGAAGACTGTATGTATGAACGTTACATTACCATTTGTATCCGGGTATGATTACTTGCGATTTATGAAGTGTGAACTCCGTCGTACCTGCAACGCTACGCAAAAATTGAATATTATTACCTTTGAAGGTCAAAAACCGCAACTACGCAAGCGGCTATTAACGAGCGGCAATTTGTTTTAAAGTAATTAAAGTTCAAAAATCACCGGGTATCAGATGCCGGCAACAATGTTTACCAGTTTTAATAGAAAAAGCACAAAATGAGCTTATAGCATAGTAATCTGTCACTGTCTGATTATCAACATTAAACGCCAGGTATGAATGTGTTTTCTTGCTAAATCTGTATCGTACATTAGGAATAATTTTTAATGAGTATTTACATTACTCGTTTTTTGTTCCTTGTGTATTTTCGCCTAAGCTTTAATATAATAAATATTTGAATAATTCAGCCAGTTGGCACTTTTGCGTGATTCAGAATATTAGATGGTGTATCTAAGTTTTAAATATTTTTGATAAAGGGACATTCAAAGGACACCTTAATTGTGACTTTTCGCATGTGATTAGTAAATAGCACTTATTTAGAGGCAAGCAAAAATTTTATAGGTCATATGGTAAGAATATTTTAATGTCTTCTATTAATCTATGTAATAAATCAACTACCTCCGTAAACTATGAAGCGAGCTTTAGGAAACCAGGAGGTCATGGGTTTTGAATCCTGGGGACGACAATTTTATTATTTGTTTCCTAGTTGGTTAGAACTTGATTTGGGCCGATCACCCAAATGTTTGAAATAAGATGATCTATGCGTCGTATGGACGAGACCAGCGTGTTGAGATACGATCCAAACCTAGCGGATAAGGGGAATAATATCAGGAAGGGGCCTATGTCCGGCAGTGGACTAACACACATGTTGATGATGATTAATAAAAATCCTTATTGTATAAAGAGACAGAGAATGACGTACCAGCTGCTCATATTTATCTAGAAACCTTGCTTGATGCCGTCAAACGAACACTTTATGACATTATTAAAATGGGCTGCAATAGAAAATGAATTGGATTTCTTTTCCGTTCTCCTCCGCAAATAGCAAACTTATAGATTTTAAAATATTTTGTAAACATATGTACCCACTATGAGTAACAGTTTATTTACTTGTTTTATTTTTAGTTTAACTACTTCATAGTGGGTACATTAACTCAACTTCTGATGGTTAAATATACGTGTTCTGGATTTAGTTTGCTTTGCCTTTGTTTACTGACTATCCTAAATTTTTGTGACAGTTAATTTTAAACAAAATTAAAATTAAAGAAGTGACTTTACATTTTAGTAATAATGCAGTAAATGACCTAGAAAAGAATTGAAGTAAGTATGCTTTAAAGAATATACGCTTTATTTTTGGTTTATATTTGAATAATGTGAGCCAATAAATTTTATTCAAATATAAATATTTTATTATTACACAGTCAGATGACAATATAATAACACTGCAGACATTATAGTAGATGAATAATGGTTATTATTTCGATAGAGTGGTATAATAAACAAAATTTCATTACCAAAAATTAGTTTAAAAAACAGCAAACAATCTGAAACAAAAAGCTCCTTGTTTATACCTATCTTAGGCAAGTATAACTTTGTAAAAATATAAAATAAAAAAGGGTCTTAATTTTTTTGGAACATTTTAAAATTATAATCATCAATTATTCTTAAGTAATATATTATATTAGAAGGGGTTACTTTTTATTTAAAAACGACTTGTAGTTTGTTATTAACTGAACCACATGTTTCTTTCGTCTACATTTAAAATTTTTGTTATTGCTGTAGCCAACGGAGCTTTTAAGGAGCAAATTTGTATCAACTTTAAATTCATTCTGTCAAACCATGCAGGTTTGAAAGAATGATGCAAAACCAAATATATATATATATATAGGAGAAATATCAACCTTTAATATATAAAACTGGATTTTACTGACTTATTGTTAATAAGTTCATACAATAAAAACAGTGGTATTAGGTATTGGTATCATAAAGAAGAATTTAATCTCCGAATACTTCTACCTTTGGTATGGAAACTTGGTCAATAGATAAATTTTAAATATGATTTTGTATTCCAAGAAGAGTAAGGAAAAAGATCAGTAGAGAGCTGTTAAAATTCTAGATAAGAAATTAGAAATATAAATAAAAAAACGAGCTCGGGTGCTTGTTTGTAACTTGAGGTTATTTTGTATTAGCTTTCAATAGCAAAAATAGTGGTGCAATAATGTCGATAGGTCATTAACATATTCATTAAAACTTAGACTTTAAAACAATGCTAAAATTTATAGATAGATCACAGGTGAAAAATTATTACTGCCTGTAACGTATACGTTGTTCGTTCATGAAAGTTGCATACAGAAATTGGGCGAGCTTGCGATATTATACTAAAAGCTTTTATTCCATTTTTGAAAGTGTTAGTTATACTTTATGTAGATTTAATATATTCTGTATATTCCTAACTTAGTAACATCAAAGCAGTTACAATTATATCCAAATTTAACCTAAAACGGTAGCATTTCTATGGTAAAACGTCCTAAACAGAAAAATACTCTTTCATAGTTATAATTATAAGTAAAATGAGGTTTTATATTTTTCTCAAAGTGGTAATAGAACCCAATGATGCAATTTTTATTTATATTAAGTTTTTAAGGTTCATATTGTAAACATGAAACCATCTTGAAATTGTTTCTAAAAAGTTTTACTTTTAAAGAATATTATTGAAATGTGTTAGGAATAGTCACAAGTAATAAATTTGATTAATATTTAATTTAATAATATTCTATAAAGGACATTCATTTAATGAATTAACAATGTTTAATTATCCTTAATCGGCGTGAATTATTAAATATACAATATTTAATGTTCGCTGTAACTGCTATTTCTCTTTAAAAATGTAATGTATGGTTCAAACAAAATTTTACATTAATTAAAATACGCATAGTAATTCCCACGTCATATATTATAATATTGTATGAATAATGGATAAGCGGACTTTATTATAAAAGATTACCATAGGTATGTTTTTTCTATAGACTGAGTCTGGATAGATAGTGTAGTTAGACGTTCTATTTAACATGCAAAAAGTAGCGATGTAACTTGCGTTCGCCTAGTCTCAGGCCGCCACGGGACCAGAGTATGAGCGTCGAAGCTTGTTATAGCTTCGACGTTCACTCATTGTCGTTGGCAAAAAGGCTGATTAATTTAACAGATTTATATTTTTTCTCCTTTTCTGTCTAGCTTGTCTCTTGCTAACGTCTCTGCTTTGTTCCTTGAATTTTACGCTTAAATAAACTGCTACCGCCTTTAAAACGTACTTTTATTTACATCCCGGAATAATGTACTAATGGATCTGTACAATAAGATTATTATAATTTTTTTTTATTTTTTATGTGGTGTGAATCTGTATTTAGATTCATTATTTTGAAATATTTTGTACAGATTAAATTGTACAGATATTTGCAAGGCTTTCTTGAAATTCTATACAATACAATTGCCTTTCCAAGTAGATTTAGACTGCGGTGCTCAATCATAAATAAAGATAAATATGCATAGGAGATATTAGATTGCAAGTACAGGTGTAATTTATAAATATTAACCCTATACCGATAGGACGAATAAATTACATGCGTGGGAGATCAGGCTCGGAACCAAGCTTTCACACGCCTAGATCTTCTCATTTTACAAATAATTGGTAAATAACAATAAAAAAATTATTTAGTCCTTGCAAATGCAAGCCCACACCACTAGCCTACGGGGGCAGTATAACGAAAAAAAACAAGGATACTATCGATAATATAGTATTGACAAAAATGTCAGCTTAAGTTCCCGGCTTTATCCATAAAAAACTTTAATTTATCATGTGTATAATATTTATAATCTTACTCAAGTAGGATCAACGGCCCTCTTTATACCATTTACTTTAAAGAAAAATAATTTTAATTAGCTATGAACCGTTTTCTATATACTTCAACATACATTAACTTTTGTAAATCAACACATTAAAGTAAAGGATTGCTATAAAAATACGTATTCTTTTATAAATAACAAAGACGAAAAAGTATTGTGCTGTTAATTTTTTATTTCATCGCAACAATGTATACATATTATGCATCATTCGATTTTCCATTCAAAACGACACGTAATAACATGCCACGAGCATTGGTGTTCATTTGATGAGCAGTCTTCGATGCAAAATAAAGCGTTATTATTATTTTAGTGACACACGGTATCGAATTTAATCAAGTAATGGAGTTTGAAATTTCATAAAATTGTCAGTATGAATATGAAACATTAATCTAATTACTGATGCCCTTGCAATCGTTTTCATATTCCCCTCTTTTTAAGTTTATATCGACATTCGTCGCAAAAGAAATAGGATTTAGTGTAATTTAATTATAAAGTACCTCTTATGTTTTCATTAACTGCTATCTATCAGATATCGTTTCTTTTTTAATAAAAGCTTTCTTCATACAATGACTTGCACGCTTAATTGAGAGGTTTTTAATATAATAAAAACTTTTGTTCCTTTCCCGTTGGAATGATTTTAGTTTAAATTAATGTAGTTTCTACATTTTTAGATTAAAGTTATATAAAACATATAAAATTCAACGCAGTGACTCTCCTAACCTGATCAATAATACAGTTTTTTTCATTATATTCAGCATGTTCGTATATATATACCTTTATTGAGTATCAAAAAATTCTACATACCTTATTTATTGAAACCCTAATAACAGTTACGAAAATTGTTTATCATACAAAAAACTATGTATTCGGATTGATAAGGCTAGAAACAACTTTAGTTGAATACATCCTTTAAATATTCTGTATTTATATTCATATTACGTTGTATTGTCTGTAATTATATTATGTTGAGACATGTCTTTGCTAACATCATATATATCTATCTATATATATATATATATATATATATATATATATGAGTTTAAATTCTCTTTGCATTGTAGAGAAGACTTTCTAGGAGGTTACCATTATAATAACAGATTACGCTGTATAAATTAGCCCTTAAAAACACGAATTTTAGATAAGCTTTAATAAGAAATTTTGATCACTACTTGTAATCAATAATTATTCTAAAACTTGTCCTTTTTTCAGGCATCAGGCTACATTTTATGATGCCAGACTTTATTTACAGAAAGGGCCAGTAAATATCATACAATTTAGAGCGCTTTTGCAACACCCTTGTTCATCTGTTCATGGATGAATTGACACCTCAATTCGACTGACAATACATTATTAATATCGAGAGATGTATTGCCAGTGCTATTCGGTTTACATTTATACCGATTCTAATTTGATTAAGTTGTAAGATACTAACTACCCAAACTACACTACTAACTACCATAACTACAGGTCAAACATATTCTATATTGAACGTTTCATTTTACCGAACTAAATGCGAATTGAAAATAAAATATATCTTTATAGAGTTACAAGCATTAAAGTTCTGGGTAAAAATTTATTTACGGTTTATCGTAATAGATTTCTCAGGGTAATATTAAAAAATCAGTTAGTTTTTAATTAGTTTTAATCTAACCCGGCGTCATTATGGCTACTTAACGGAACTGAGCCGTTGTGGTCGGGTATATATTTACCCGTGTACATTACTGTACAATGAATCAATTTCACATCACTATTAGTTTCCTACATCAATGAAATAGGTAAAATATACAATATAATTACTTATTTCATAAAAATATAATATTTATTTATTCTAAAATGAGCGATCACACATAATAACACGTAACAAGTTTTTTATCCTGACATCAATTTGTTAAAACATAACGTTGAAAATTTCTACAAAACACAACATAATATCTATTTAAATCCTTAACATATAATTGACTTTTACACCTTAATATAAACTATTTTATATAAAAGTTAATTTTTTACTTAGAAACAAAATTATTTGCTATCGTATATATATAATATATATTTTATATTGAGATCAAAACATCTTTTAAATGATGGGATAATGTTTATATACAAATAGGTTTGTTACATATTATTGCAGTTATGACTAGTTTTTTTATTTTTGGCAGAAGGTCATCTCATGAGGTTTCCGGACTTTGATTCGGAGTGTTGGTCATAGTATCACCAACGTGTTCGTAATTACGTTTACGTAAGCCCCTCGCTTAATAAGCGTTTGATCTGTACTGTACATTGTCACTGGTGCTAGCTTGTTCAAACAAGGCGAAGTCGTCTTTGTTCTTTCTTAAAGTCTTAGTTAGTAAAACTGTCAAAAACGATATGCAATTTATTAATAAACAATAAAAAAAAACAAGCAGACTGAATGTATAAACGATACATTGCCATTGTAGCCGGGTATAAGTTACTTGGATTTATAGAATGTGAACTCCGTCGTACCTGCAACTACACTAAAAGGGTAGATAATACGCTTCAAGAGGTCAAAACCGCAACTACTATGAGCGGCTATTAACGAGCGTAATTTGTTTTAAAGTAATTAAAGTTCAAAAATCCACCGGGTATCAGATACCCGGCAACAATGTACACGGTTTAATAGAAAAGCACAAATGAGCTTATAGCATAGTAATCTGTCACTGTCACAATTATCAACATTAAACATGGTATGAATGTGTTTTCTTGCTAAATCTGTATCGTACATTAGGAATAATTTTAATGAGTATTTACATTACTCGTTTTTGTTCCTTGTGTATTTTCGCCTAAGCTTTAATATAATAAATATTTGAATAATTCAATGATTGGCACTTTTGCGTGATTCAAGAATATTAGATGGTGTATCTAAGTTTTAAATATTTTTGATAGGGACATTAAGGGACACCTTCAATTGTGACTTTTCGCATGTGATTAGTAAATAGCACTTATTTAGAGGCAAGCAAAATTTTATGGGTCATATGGTAAGAATATTTTTAATGTCTTCTATTAATCTATGTAATAAAATCCAACTGCCTCCGTAGGCTATAGGCTTGAGCTTTAGAAACCGGAGGTCATGGGTTTGAATCCTGCGGGACGCGACAATTTTTATTGTTGTTTCCTAGTTGGTTAGGGCAGTTTGGGCCGATCACCCAAATGTTTGAGAAATAAGATGATCTATGCGTCGTATGGACGAGACCAGCGTGGTGAGATACGATCCAAAACCCCTAGCGGATAGGGGTGTATCAGGAGTGAGGCCTATGTCCAGCAGTGGACTAACACACATGTTGATGATGATTAATAAAAATCCTTATTGTATAAAGAGACAGAGAATGACGTAGCGAGCTAAAACTTCATAACTCATATTTGTCTAGAAACCTTGCTTGATGCCGTTAAACTAGAACACTTTGCCATTATTAAAATAAGGCTGCAATAGAAAATGAATTAGTTCTTTTCCGTTCTCCTCCGCAAATAGCAAACTTATAGATTTTAAAATATTTTGTAAACATATGTACCCACTATGAAGTAGTTTATTTACTTGTTTATTTTTAGTTTAACTACTTCATAGTGGGTACATTGTGGCTTCACATGGTTAAATATACGTGTTCTGGATTTAGTTTAGCTGCCTTTTTTTATGACTATCCTAAATTTTGTGACTTAGTTAATTTAAACAAAAAATTAAAATTAAAAAGTGACTTTACATTTTATTAATAATGCACAGTAAATGACTAGAAAGAATGAAGTAAGTATGCTTTAAAGAATATACGCTATTTTAGTTTATATTTGAATAATATGAGCCAATAAATTTTATTCAAATATAAATATTTTATTATTACACGATCCAGATGACAATATAATAGCACTGCAGACGTATAGTAGATGAATAATGGTTATTATTTCGATAAGTGGTATAATAAACAAAATTTCATTGCGAAAATTAATTTAAAAAAACAGCAAACAATCTGAAACAAAAAAGCTTCTTGAGTTATACCTATCTTAGGCAAATTATAACTTTATGTATAAATATAAAATAAAAAGGGTCTTAATTTTTTGGAACATTTTAAAATTATAATCATCAATTATTCTTAAGTAATATATTATATTAGAAGGGGTTACTTTCTATTTCAAAACGACTTGTAATTGTGTAATTAACTTAAACCACATGTTTCTTTCGTCTTCATTTAAAATTTTGTATTGCTGTAGCCCAACGGAGCTTTTAAGGGCATATTTGAATCAACTTCAAATTCATTCTGTCAAACCGTACGGGTTTGAAAGAATGATTTTAAAATTGACGTATATAGGGGAAATATCAGCCCTTTGTGTATATAAAAGAAGCTGATTTTACTGACTTATTGGTAATAAGTTCATACAATAAAAACAGTGGTATTAGGTATTGGTATCATAAAGAAAATTTAATCTCCGAATACTTCCTTTGGTATGGAAACTTGGTAAATAAAGATAAATTTTAAATATGATTTGTGTTCAAAGAGAGTTAAAGGAAAAGAGATCAGTAGAAGAGCTGTTAAAATTCTAGATATAAAATTAGAAATATACATAAAAAACGAACTCGGGTCCTTGTTTTGTAACTTGAGTTATTTTGTATTAGCTTTCAATAGCAAAAATATTAGTGGTACGTAATGTCGATAGGTCATTAACATATTCATTAAAACTTAACCTTTAAAAACAATGCTAAAGTTTATAGATAGATCACTGGTGAGAAATTATTACTGCCTGTAACGTATACGTTGTTCATGTTCATTAAAAGTTTCATACAGAAATTGGAAGCGAGAGCTTTGATAATTATACAAAGCTTTTTATATATTTTTGAAGGTGTTAGTTAAAATTTTATGTAGCTTTCATATATTCTTTATATTCCTAACGGTGTAACATCAAACCAGTTACAATTAAATCAGAGTTAACCTAAAAGCAGTAGCATTTCTATGGTAAAAACGTCCTAAACAGAAAAAATACTCTTTCATAGTTACGATTGTAAGTAAATTGAGTTTTTATATTTTTCTCAAAGTGGTAATAGAACCCAATAATGAAATTTTTATTTGTATTAAGTTTTTACGGGTCCATATTGTAAACTTGTAAGCCATATTGAAAATTGTTACTAAAAAAGTATTACTTTTAAGGAATGTGTTGAAATGTGTTAAGGAAAGATACAAATGTAATAAATTTGATTAATATTATTTAATTTAATAATATTCTATAAAAGTACATTTCATTTAATGAATTAACAATGTTTAATTATCGCCCAGCTCGGTGTGAATTATTAAATGTACAATGTTTAATGTTCCTTTATAACTGCTATTTCTCTTTAAAACTGTAAAGTACGGTTCAAACATAATTTTACATTAATTAAAATACGCGTAATAATTCCCTCATCATATATTATAATATTGCTTAATGAATATTAGATAAGCGGACTTTAGTGTAAAGTTACCATAGCTATATGATAAGTTATTTTAATAACTTGTTATAAAAACAATTTTTGGTGAATAATAGTAACACTAGTAGGAACAATTTTACAGCTAAGAAATTTAATTTCAAAGCAAAGTTTCTGCTGAAAAATAAGAAAAATATCACTTAGACTATGTCTATAGAATAGAAAAATCAGAATTAAGAAGACATTTTTATGAAAATTTCTAATGCGGCCACTGTGAAAATTAAACATGATTATTTAGAGATCTAAGGCCATGACCACTAGCGCACTACAGTTGCAAATCATTTATGACTGGTTAAATGATTTGAAACATTGTCGGCTAAGCACACCTTATGCTTTACAATATGGTCGCCCAATCAAAATCACTCTTAAGAATAATGTTTTACAAGAACATAGTATACACAATAGATGCCAAACTATTGTACTCAATGTTTATACGGCACGTCTCAATCAAATTTTGCCTGGCGTTCCACAAGGGTCGTCGTGTAGAAGATTGCATTTAAAAAAATAAATGAAATTTATAGTTCTTCTCTTTATACAAAAATTATATTAATTATGCCGGTAATCTTGAAGAAGGTAAGTATGCCGAAAACACTTACTTTACTTTAATTGACCTTGAGTTGAACTCTCACCTACTGAGCATATATGCTTGAATATGGCGTTTTAATTTTACGTTTTAAATTTACATTTCTTTGGTAAGAATATTTTAAAAGTGACATTTGGTAATCAGAAACAATTGTCTTTGTTTTTCGATAGTTTCTCTAAATTTTTAGTTTTCACTTTATAACAAGTTTAGCCTTGTTTGTTCAATACTGGTCATTTCTGTACTAATAAATTTACCAACAAAACCTATTATAACTTTAATTAAGAAGTTCTTAACAAAGGTATCAGTATTTCACAAGCTAATAGCTTTTTTATAAGTTAGATATCTATGCCTTCTTACGTGTAACTTACCACACATATAGTCATCGCCCAGTTACAGTCACTGTACAACCTTAGTGGCCAATCGGCCATCCGTTCTTCTGACCACATTACACATACAATCGCTTTTATCCATTGCATTATGTTTGTGATATTTGTTTGTTGCAAATGAATTTTGTCCAACAAAAAAACCTTCCAGAATGGTGCGTTCTATTGCATGTTTAGCTACGACAAACTTTTGGACAGAAGCCGAGTTTCAGCTCCTTACGTCAGTACGAGGTGAACGCCTTGGTCGAAGACTTTCCTCTTAAAGCCGTCCAGTGTCGACGAAGTGAGGTTGTGGTTCTTAATTGTTTCTCAACCTAAATGCTCCTATCAGCTAAATCAATCAATAAGCTAAATCAATAAAGTTAATAGAATTATAATATTTAATTATTGTATTAATTTGATAAAAAAAACATTCTCTAAGTACTTTATTACTTTATTTATATGAAATTTATTACATTCTCGTAACACAAATGATAATGTTAACGTCGTAAATATGAATTATTTTATCTACACTACAACCTTACGAAAACCTATGTAAAATAAAGCAAAAAAAATCCAAATTGGTTGACCATGAGCTAAGAAGCGATGTTTTTTATATATCTGAAATATATAAAAAACATGCTCTAAGGTGAGTGATCCCTTTTTTGTAAGATTATATATATTTATAATCTTACAAAAAAGGGGCATAGTTCAAAATAATGGCAGATATTGCAGATGCTTCTTAATTTAGATGCAATCTAAAGTTGAAACATAGCTTGGTTTTAGCGACGTGATCTTTGGTTAAACATGTTTTAAGGTAAACTATAATTAGACCCTTAAATAACAATATCTTCCAATAAATTTTTATTTTGTGAACAATGTAACTTAAGTTGAAGTAATAATATTACCAAAATAATATAGCGGTATCCTGCTAAACAATGGTAGCATAAAGAAATACAGATATCTCTCTCAGTGTATCGTATCTAAGTCAATATTAATCTTATTCATTCAAAGTTATTTTATCTTGTGTACGGCTTGAATGTTGTGAAGTATTTTTTTTAAATAATGTTTTTGAATATCTTAATAGATATGACAGATTTTTAATGCGGGGCGAGATATCACGGGGCAATTGCACTTTGTTACCCGTTTGTATTGCGTAAAATTGTTCTGTACTGTTTAAAGTCGGTCATATATTTTTTGTAAAAAGTTTTCAAGCTTATTCTAGCAAAGTCTGAAAAACGAAAAGTCTGAGTTATACGTTTGTATTTTGTCTATCTAGCCCAAGGACTGATAGATTTATGTCTACAATTCCTAAAATGCTGTTGTAAAAAGGCGTTAGCAATTTACTCACAAATTTTATTGCGGTCGAAATATTATTTGTTATTTATGAAGACACTTTGACATTTTAGCTTAACAAGTGCAAGTGCTTGCAACCGATAAGTGTTACTGGTCCAACATTATTATATCACGCTGATTTATTCATAGAAGTAAGTATAAGGCAAGGACATAACGTTTTGATAGTGATTACTTTTTAAGGTTTAAACAGTTGGTTGTATTCAAAATTCTATTTTATGGTTTTATTATTGCTTAAATAATAATAAAACCATAAAACATGAAAAGCATATTCAAAGCTTGATTTTTAAAATAAAGATAAACACTTAATATTGTCATATGAATTTTTAAAGTTTGAATTTACGTTTTTATAAAAATATACGGATTTTCTCGACGTTTCAATATTTTTGTATCACAACTTTTAATTGTTTTTTCATGGACCCAAATCGAGTCCGAAACGTTGGCAATAAACATAAATAATAAAAGCAAAATTCGTAAAATGGCGAAAATATGCAGTGGCACAAATCGCACAGTAGTTTCTTGCAGAGCTGTTTGAAGTCGTTCAGACTTTTGGTTAAAATACATGTATGTAATACTCGTATACTAAGTATTATCCAAAAATCTTTAATTTATATTAAAGCATCTACATTTTCTATTATAGAAACGATTATTTAACAAAAATACAAGTTGGGGTAGGACTACATAATTGGCTCCGCATCGTCCAGCACCTGGAATACGTCGGTCCAAATCTGGCGGAGTGGCAGTATGGCTTCCGCAAGGGCCGGTCGACCGTCCACGCGGTGCTGCGGGTTAGTCCCTGACGCAGGATGCGGTGTCTCGGGTGAGGTGTTTGGCGGTGTCACCTGACATCGCCAACGCATTCAACACCCTGCCCTGGAGCCTGCATAAAGGAGGCGCTCCGATACCACGGGTGCCTCCCTACCCGCAAAGGGTGATCGGGGCCTACCTGTCGCATCGACGTGTCGAGTTCCCGTGCCGAGATGGGCTCCGGAACATCGAGTGTCGTGGAGGTCCACAGGGGTCGGTGTTGGGACCGCTTCGTGGAACGTTGGTTTTGATTGGTGCTACGTGGCGGCAATATCGAGGGTGTCGACGTCACTTGTTACGCGGACGACACCTCGTTACCGCCCGTGGCACCAATTTTCGCAGGGCTGCGATTCTCGCCACCGCTGGGGTCGCTCGTTATTGGGCGCATCCGGCGGTTAGGACTAGAGGTGGCGCTCGAAAAATCCGAGGCCCTTTACTTTACGGGCTCGAACGCGCCACCTGCGGACGCCCACATAATTGTTTGCGGCGTCCGCGTCGACGTTAAGCCGACTATGAAATATCTCGGCCTAGTCCTAGACCGCCGATGGAAGTTTTGCGCCCATTTTGAGCGCTCTCGCGCTCTAGAGTGGCGAGAGCAGCGGCAGCTCTCGGCAGACTGCTCCCAACACCGGAGGACCCAGCAGCTCCTGTCGCCGCCTTTACGCCGGAGTCGTCAGGTCCATGGTCCTGCAGGGGCACTTCGTGGGCCTGACACCTCCAAAAGGAGAGTACGGCAGTATTGAGGAGAACCCAGAGGGTGTTGGCGATCCGGGCCGTATGGGGCTACCGGACCATCTCCGGTGAGGCGGCGTGCCTGTTGGCTGGCTCCTTGCCCTGGGACCTGATGCAGAAATCCTCGCGTCACTTTTTCTGGCGCGAGGAGGCAAGGTCTCGGGGCTTCAGGCCAGCCCCAGAAGAGATAAGGGGCGCAGAGACGAACATACGTGAGCATACCGCCCCTGTATTAAAGTGGTGGCTAGAAGAGGACACGGTCCTAACATTCCGCGCGACGCAGGTTCTCTCGGACACGGCTGTTTCGGAGGTACCTGTGCCGCGTGGCCGGTAGGGAGCCCTACAGAGGAGTGCCACCACTGTGGCGTAGGTGCCGAAGAGACGGCCCAACACGCGCTGGAAGAGTGCCCAGCTTGGGTCGAGCAGCGCCGAGAGCTGCGTAGTGTCGGGGCACGACCTTTCGCTTCCTGCTAAGTGCGCAGGATGCCAGAGAGCGAAAAGTCGTGGGCGCCGTCCTGCTTTTGCGAGGACGTGATGGCCTGGAAGGAGGCCGCGGAAAGGGACAGGAGGCCGTGAGCGCCCTGGCTATCCGCAGAAGAAGGCCAGGCGCCGAAGAGTGGCGTACGCGCGCAACCTTCCCCTGACACTGACCCCCTGGGCGGCCGGGCAGAGGGTGCCCGCCGCCCAGAGAAGGGCTTCAGAGGGAGCGCCGTGCTGTTTGTTCCGGCACGGCGCCTAAAGCGACGTTCCGGGTGTCCCAACACACCGGAGAGAAGAGCCCGAGAGGGCCACGTCGCGCCAGGGTCGCCGAAGACTGTCATCAGTGCCCGCGGCCCCGCTACAGCGACATAGAAAGGAACAACCGTTGGTTTTTAGTGGGTATACCGGCCGCTCCATCTTGGTCCGGGGCCCACATATCCCCTGCCCCCTCACTTTGGCGGCGGGGAATCCGTAAGCTGGATATTTCAAGGGCAAAAAAAAAAGGACTAACATAATACGCCGCGGGAAGCTAAGAGGCCGCGGGGAAGCTAGAAGGAACCTGGCCGGCCTGAAGTGTAAGGCCGGCCGTGGAAGGAAGGCTGCTCAAGCGGGCTGCACAAGCCCGCTTTGGATGCGCTCTTGGAGGTGCGAGGACGGGTCGCAGGAGGTAGACGTGTCGCCCTTCCTGTCCCTCGCAACCGAGGTGGAGTCGCAGGGGAAGAGGTGTCGGTATTCGTAGGCGCTCTCCCTGTCCTCCGCGACTCAGCGAACCCACCGCTGATGCGGTGTGGAGGAGCCGTAGGAAGGGGGACATTCGGCATGGTGTCGTCGATCTCTCCTCCTTCTGCGGCTGAAATGGAGCTAGCGGCGGAGCGTAACATCTGAGCCGCCCTGGAATGCGGAGATTGGTCCTTGCGTGGTCAGGGAACTCCTAGCTCCCGCTGAGTAACAGATTCGGGGATCTGTTACTCGAACTACAGGGGCCGAGACGAAGGCGCGCTAGTTCCGACGCGCCCAGGGAGACGCATGTGCCGTAGGGCTGAGATGGGGCTGCTTCGGCGGCCAGCGCTGGTGGGGTTGCAGATGAGTGCAAAACGTTCTGTGACCCCACCCTAAAAGCGTCAGGAAGGAAGAACGTGG
This sequence comes from Lamproptera curius, assembly GCA_029286875.1. Lineage (NCBI taxonomy): Eukaryota > Metazoa > Arthropoda > Insecta > Lepidoptera > Papilionidae > Lamproptera > Lamproptera curius. The sequence goes on along the minus strand of JAGSMT010000936.1, from coordinate 11,799 downwards.
TGGTTTTAGTCGGTGCGAGTCCGACATAACCCGTCTTTACCTCCGCGAGGACGGTATGCGTAGGCATTTCCCACGGTAAAAAAAAAGGACTAACATAATATGACTTTTGAAAACAGCATTCGCTAATTGAACCGTTAAGTAGAGAAAACGTAAACGTATTCAACTCCTGATTAAGTAGTCAGTTCAAATTATTAGGTATACAAGATAATATTTCTATTTACACGTTACAATGTTGTGAATTTTATATAAAAATGTGTAAAAGTGAAACAAAGAGTGGAAATCAGGTCAAGTTGTAATCCGATACTGTTTGTTATCGACATTGATGAGTAATTTCCTTTGCGCACTTACTTAACCCTAAAAGCTTTTGCTCGGCTATTATTTTCTGTTCAATATTTTTAAGGTTATATTACGTATATTGGAATAATAATTGCTACGATCATGGGCTACGGTCATTACTTAAAAAGAAAAACTAAGATAACATACCGGTGGTAGGTCCCCTTTCTACAGGAGACCATCTGGGTGGGTACCACCGCGGTGCCTATTTCAACCGCAAAGCAGTAGTGTGAAAACACTACTGTGTTCCGTTTGAAGGGCACCATGGCATAATTAACTGGGTAAGCGAGACTTATCGTCCTATGTCTCATAGTAGGCAGCGCGTTATCTATGGGCGTCGGTGACCACTTTGGTCGGTGTGGTCCCGACTGCTGGTCTGCCTGCGTATGCAAAAAAAAAAAAACTTTAACTATAAATGCTTAGTACTTAAATAATGCATTTAAATTTTCCTTATTAATCTTTGAATGACTCATGTGTTCAACTCAGCTATAAGCATTTCGAAAGCTGAACATATTTTAATAGATCAATCAGTTATTTTTAAAACGGGTTCGACAGATTTGTGTTATTTAAGCTTCACAAGTATCATAATTAGCATTAAATATTTTAGTGTACCCCAATTAAATTTCTATAAATATCGTTGGTTTGGTCTGATAAAAGGCCTATTTTTTGAAAGATTAAGAAGACTTTTACCATAGAACCTAAAAGTTTGGAACTTTCAAATCATTGTGTTCACTATCAGTTAAATTGACCTTTGGTTCTTTTCTAACAAGCAAACATGTATTTATAAATATATAAACATATGTTATTTAAACACTGAGTGACGACGTCTGGCTATGATTAAAATACTATTCACTACATTTTATATATATACACTGACGCCCGGCTACGCACGGAAGCAATGCTGATACCCGGTATCATTGCACGCTACGTACCTGTATTTAAACCTGTAACATCTTCAAAAAAAATAATTTAAATTACTTAATTTCATGAGGATTTTTGCGTGTAATCTATAAGTGATAGACGTGGCGAAGACGTTTATGTTGACATGTTTAAGATGTTAAATATTGTAGTACCTACATTTTTTTGATTTATCGCCAGGGGTTTAGCCAGCGTTTGCAACGAAAGCGCAAATATTTATGCATATATTTATGTGTTGAAACTTTAAAATTATCACAGTACCGCTTTAGCATTACTCATCGCAAGGGTGCAATGCTGATATCTACAATATCTCTGGGAATGTTCATTTAATTTACATGTTATACAGAACCATATCTATGTACATTAAATGAACAATGTATTAAGGTACTTAATAAGATAAGGATTAATATATTTCCTTAATTCACTTCGTTAAAAGGCCATTTTTCCGTAAAATGTAAAGGATAAAACTTGGCTATTGTGTGGAATCTTTACTTGTTATATATCTGAGTAATGAAAAAGATTATTATGCACTGATATTTGTTCTCTGTTAATATATCATAGAAACCTTAACAGAAAATGGCTCATTGCTAAATGGAAAGCATTATTCTTCGCATAGCATATGTTTCTAATGTTTTGACCCCCTTGCCTTAATACACTTGGTAAAGTCGTTAGCAACGGGTCAGCAAATGGCCATTACTGTTGCTACAGAAACAAACACGCCCTAATGTTGAACTTACTTTGTCATTTTTTATATCATTCTTAGGCAATTCAACAGACAATTTGCACATTCTGTATGTGCCAATTGTCTGTTATATAAGAATCTGTCACAAAAATATTGTAATACAAAATAAAATATGCAAGCAATGGCAACTGACTGAACTATGACTTAGTCTCGTTTAGATGAAAGTATATATGACATTGACGACTTATTTAGAACGTTGATGGTTGATAGTGATGTTGTATTTTACATTTCACCTTCAACCACGTATACTTAAATAGGAAATCTTTTAAAACCTGCTGTGAGTACAAGTAAAGAAAACCTATAATCACCTAATACTAAAACAATGTATGCCATAATAAAATTTTAAACATCATTTTGCTAGCACCATTAATTTTTCAATAATTTTAAAATTAATACCATTTTAAGTGTGTTAAACTGTAACAAACCAATAATTATTTTGTAACATAAATACTTTTTTGATATTATACCAAATTAAAGCTGCCTTGGTGATAGGTACACTGGTAACAATTTTTTATAATGGCCCAACTCAGGCAAAAGTTTATCAGGGCATACCATAGAGTTTACCTAACCTATAGATAGTGTCGCCAAAAAGTTTCCTTAATTAAAATACATTGGTAAGATAAACAATAACAGGATAAAATGTCCGAATGCTAAATTAAAAACATATGTAGTTATAGTATAACTTAAAGCTAAACAAACTTGTAAAATGAAAAGAAATTTTATTTTTTGATTATTAAAGATCGATAATATATAATAATAATGATAAGACTCTTGAGCCCATCTCTGGGCGGCGGACACCGTCTTGCTAGCAACCCAGGGGCTCAGTGTCAGAGTGGAGGTTGCCACGTACGCCATTCTTTGGAGCCCTTGCTTTCTTCTGCGGATAGCCAGGGTGCTGTTGTCCTCCCTGTACCTTACTGTGGCTTCCTTCTGGACCAATTACTAGGATACTACCAAGGATAGGCGCCCATGATTCTCTACATCCTACTCACTCAACAAGAAGCGAAAGGTTGTCCCCAGACACCACGTGCTCTCGCTGTTGCTCACAACTCCACCTCCTCCAGCGCGTGCGCCGTCTCTTTCTCACATGCCTTAAGGTCCCTGAAACAGCCGTGTCACGAGAACACCTGCGTCGCTCGGAATGTGAGGGAGCCGTGTCTCCGCAGGCCCCGATGATGCGTTGTTCAGTCTCTTGTTTATGGTAAGTTTCATCTAACACACACAGTTTATGGGATACTACTATTCTCACGATCTCGGTGACCAACACTTTTTGATTTAAATGAAGCCTACACATACAGAAGGTAAGTCTGTTAGACTTTATTTATGTCTTCAACGATCGGTTTGCGAACCTGGACACCGACGTTCTGGCGTCTATTTCAAATCGGTTGCTGGAGGTAGTGAGAACCACCCTTGAATGCGCGGGTGTATTGAGTGTACCGGTTATGTTTGTCGCGCTGCGCTTTAGGCGAGGACGAACTACAGGTGTACGTGCTGCATTCGCTACTTGTGTGGTGTGTAATGTCAGGTGATAGGACCGCACCTGGGTCCTGACTCTCGGTGACCATTTACTCATCTGGATCGAAGAGTACGTTTCGCGGTCTACGCTACTGGCATAGGGTTATTGTTATTAATGAATTTGCCAATATGTTGACGAGTAAACTTTTTAAAGTGCTTGCGGATCGCTGGCAACTTGCAGTCGCAATGCAAGTCAACGTTGCGATGATACCACCACGTTTGGGTGGCGATCGTGGATGAATGCGCGAAAGTTTGGCACGCGTACGCCATGATTGGTCGTACTGGTAACGTAACTGTATTATTGACCGATGAAAGTGTACCGCTACATTTTTATCAGGGTATACGACGATTCTTCATTTACGAAACCAATCGTCTAAGCAATCTATTGCATTCTGAAAGCTCTTAACAATAAGGTTTCGTTTTAGCGACGAACAATAGAGGGCAGTGTCATCAGCGAAGAGCGCTAGATAAACATTGTCGGGTTTTGGAATATCCCATGTACAGAGCGTGAAAAGATTGGAAGATAGGACAGATCCTTGAGGAACGCCCGCTTGTTTTATTAGATATTGATTTATTGGTGTATCTACAGCACCCATTCAAACACTGTACTTAAGTCAAAACGTTAGGTACTTTATCAATAATTACATATTTTATTTTGCTATTGTAGAGTGTAATTTACTTCAACACGCTACACTCAAAGTTTAAGTTACATACAAAAATATTGTCATTACTTTTAATCTAAAATTGCTACGGAGCCTAATAAAAAAAACCTTTGTCACATAAAAGCAATACAAGTAAATGAACATTTTTCAAGTGGAGCAAGTAAGTTTATCCATAAAAATAGCGTAATCAGCTTGCATCAAACATGGTTTTGTTTTTAACAAGGATACTCTAGTCAACAAGTGAAATATGAACGTATTGCAGCGTATTTCTTTTAATTGGCGCGATTTCTTTAAATCCAAGTGTCTATGAGAATTATTATGATTATTATTGGGGATTGGGAGTAATAGACGTGGTAAAATTACAAGTTTATATTTACACATGCGAAACCTAGCTAATATTGGTATTACCTCAAAAACTTTTTTCTATTTTAAATTTTTTTTTTTAATTTGTTGTTGGTAATCATAACACTTTGCTATCAATTTTGCAATTCTTGAATAAGTTGAGATAATTTTTAATTTAGTCTTTAGTTGTATTTACACTTTATATATAGATTTCTTCTAATCTATACATTGTAAATTAGCTTACTACCCATCTTATCAGCTGCAGTCAAAATGTATGCTTAGTGTGTCTATAAAGAATAATTAACGATTAATAATAACAATTTATTTGATATATCAATCAATTATTAATGAGGTGACAGACTGAGGAGGACGTTCACAGACAGTAAGTGTAAGGCACTGCTCATAAGAAATATAGTCTAAGACGTTAGAAATTAGTACGCCACCGATATGAAATTTTATTTACCCATTACCTGCACCGTAGTAACTAGATGAATAATTTGGCTAATTTTTAAGGTTTTAAAGGCTAGCTAATGTTTTCATGTTATTGCTTCAGAGCAACAGTTGGCACCGTAGTGGAAGTTCTCCTATCGCTACCGAAAGATGCAAAAAGGGACCACCTTTTGATCACTTTCACCAGTTATATGTGGGGATATAGTTGAAAATAAAACAGACTGTTTCTAAAAACCGATAAACTATTATTTCTTTTCCTTATCTGATTTAATAATAATTTTAACAAATTACACTTCTGCCGTCTTTCGTCAACGTCATCTGTCTCTTTTTTGTTTGTGGTCCATCTGACACATTCACCTCGTTCTTTTCATTCATACACCTAACCGTTCTTCCATAAAATAAGTTTTATTTGGAATTAAGTAAAAAAATGAATAAAAAAAACGTTAGCTTTTATTTCAACTTCTTTGTACGAGTTCCACCAAAAAAACTTACAATTAATATGAAATTTTAAATAAAATTATTGTTGGATGGCCTCATCAAGAAAAGCTTTTATGATATGTTAAGAATAGTCCACAGTAAAAACTTCAATGAAAACTAAAAAAATAAATTACAACACAAATTAAAAGCTAAAGATTTAGTTCTTATCAAGTTATATGCTAAGTTTATTTATGTTATGTAAGTAAAATATGATCTTTCAACGAGCAACTAATGCGTGATGAACTTAAACATATACAACTTTCAAACAAAACTAAATCCAAAATTTCAACTCTACAAACATTTTTTTTTTTGTCGAATTTCGTTGCAGATTTTTTGGGTACACAGTGTACTTGTATCCTGTAAAAACAGAGCGTTTGTTGAGCGGCACTCGTTCGTCACAAAAGTGCTCTCAAAGCGAGATACGAATTCACAAACATTCACAACGAGTAGTAATGTTGATGCCCAGCTCGATGTTGGTCCGCCTGTTTATTCATGCTGTATTAAAATTAATTAGGTATATGGATGAATTATAAAATAAGTATTAATGTCAAAATTTAATAAAAGGAGATAATCATTTCTTTATTTTTAAAAAATCAATAAGCAATATGTAACGAACAGTGCGTAACTCCTACATAGTGGTTTCTGGCCAACTTCCTAAAAAAGTTCAATTCGTAGCTTAAACTATGTTGCACATAACTGTACTTCTTAAATGGTCTATAATAAAATCTGCAAGCGCATATGTCTATGTCTTAAGAATAACCCACAATAAGCATATTAATGTAAAACATTGTTACAAGTTGCATCAAGGAATATTTAAAGCTTATTGAAAGATATATAGTGTAAACTTACATAAAAGTTAATGCATGTAAAAAATCTTCATTCTATGTGTATCAAACGTGTCATACATGACATATTGATTTAATGAAGACCTTGAAATATATTAGAGATTTAAACTGCAATGGCGGTTATCGAGCGGTAGTACATGGTATAGAGCACGTTATCACCGTCTTGCAAAATGGTTATATACTGTTTAGAGTAAATCATATTTTTTTTGTTAAAATTATTGTGTTATTATTTAAGGAACTATTATGAGACAAATGTATGGTTAAAAAAGGCAATATATTAAGTATAGTATATTTCATTTTACAAATGTATGAACTATTTTGCTTATCAGAGGTGGAAATTTCTTTAAGAGTTTGCATTTTATATTGTCTGTGTCGCATTATCCAGGAGACAGTTTCAGATGGGTAACTTAGAGCGCAAGTCAAGTGAATTATTATTGGTAGCATAAAGTTACTGTATAAAACGACGTACCTTAAATCTATTCTTAAACCAACTTTGTTTTTTTGCTTCGTTTATGAACATCTCAAACGCATATTATTCCAAATTCTAGCTTATTTTTTTAACTTAATATTTGTACTTATTATTTTTAATCTTAAATTCTATTACAAACATAAACAAAAAATATTAACCTTGATACATATTGTATTGCCATGTTGGCAAGCGGGATATTTTATGAGCTCGAACGTTAACAATTGCTTGTTAAGTTAAATTAGTATGACCGGGTTGTGTAAAGTATTAACGAATAGCTTGCGTAATAACTTGAACGGACCATCATACATATTAAATTTAAAATAAAACTGTAGACTGGGATAAATGTACATAACTTATTTAATTAGAAATTTGGCAAAATTGGGCCGGTAAACATTTTTAGGTTAAAAGTTGCGAGAAATTGGAGTATAGCTAACTTTAAATAGAAAGAAATGAAACATAAAATGTGTTTCTTGTTATGTTCTCATAAATCGTAAGAAGTAGATTTAGGAGTTCATTTTACATTTTTAATTAAAAAAACTAATAAAATTCTTTATTTGAATTTATTTGTGGCGTATATAAAAAAAAACTTGAAACGGGCATCAAAATATGAGATGATATTAAAGTTCTTTAACGTCAGTATGATAAGATATCAAGCTTATCTCCTTAAATTTTAACGCTAGTATCGGACCTAAAACTGTAGGAATATTTTTATCAACTGGCTTCGATTCTAGGATAGCCTCTATAGAAGACTAGAAATATAAGTATAAATAAAAACGTACATTGTTTTAAACTCAATCTATTCAATAATGACAAATTAAAATTTTTTGAGACTAAGTGTTAATTAGTTCGACAAAGTTTTGGTACCTGGACATTTGGGTCAGCATATGTTTTTTTTTCGTAATAAAAAATAATTCATGGGTTAGCTGTTTAATAAACTTTAATATTTTAACTTTCATAACAGGATGCTATTCATGATAGTATGGTATGTACTAATAAACGGGAATACTAACAGGCAGTATAGTGTTGCTAATATACTGCCAGTTAGTATTCCAGTTTAAAAAGATCAAACCCTAAAGGTTCCTTAAATAAAATAAAAAATATTTTTTGTTAATAATGATAAAGGATCATATAATTGTGCATTATAATTTTGTCAGTTTTATTTTTGTTTTCTGTGTGACTCAAGTCGCGTGACAAATTTCTTTTTTTTGTTAGACAATTTTGACGCTGGCGCATTCTTATAAAACTTGGCTTTTAAATTATTAAGCCTTAAGCCGTTTTAGATAAATGTTCTATGTGTGGTTATTGTTTTACAAATTAAATACGTTTCTAGGTTTGTGTTTATATGGAAAAAGTAACATTTTCACTTAAAAGCTGTATAATGCTTTTGACCATTAATTACCATTTATTAAACGTCCCTACAAAAAGGTAAACTGTGTTCCCGTTAATGACAAAAAACAACACATTAAGGATACGAGCTCTTCAAATGAAGTAATTACATTAAAATAAAACGGGAGAGGGTTCTATTTTGTCACGAAAACTTTTGTACCACTTTGATACTAAGAAAAATTCACAACAACGCTTACAATTATATATACGTATGACAAACATATTGTAGACGAAGCTAAACAAGGAAGTAAAGTATAAATCCCTATAAAGTTTAATAATATTATTATAATATAATTTTATTATATAGACGAAAGTAATAATTATTATGACAACCAACAACTCGCTGGTCGGACGACATCACTCAAGTAGCCGGTACACAATAATGACAACAGCTATTAACAGGGACATTTGGAATTCTCTAGTGGAGGCCATCAATTTCGATTAACACAGAGTTCTTGCTAGCCCACTAAGAAAAGTTAATAATAATAATGTTTAAGAATAGTTTGAAGCCGGTTAATTTTTTGTTGTTTACATTATGTTCATAAATAAGGTTGTTGTGTTAAATAAGTTATAATATTGGTAAATTAAACTAAATGAACCGAAAATGAATAGGTTAGAACTTTAAAATTTTTGTATATTAAAATGAAGTAAATTGAAAATAACTGCCTCCGTAGCCTAGTGGTTTTGGCGTATGCTTTAGAAACCGGAGATCGTGGGTTCGAATCCTGCGGGCACTCAACTAGTTTTCATTTTGGTTTCTAGGAAACGGTCCAAAAAAAATCCTTTAATGGCTAAGGATGTATTAGGGGAGGCCTATTTTCAGTAGTGGACTATCTCAGGCTGACGATGATGATGATGATGAAAAAGAAATAAAACATGATATCGATTTATCAACGTTGTCAGTGAAATATTGTCGTAAAATATCGCAATATGCTCGAACTTCCACAAATATAAATTGGATCAGTTTTTGTCCAGAAGGAATACAGTGTGTGTGTCCATTAAACGATACCTTGTTTCCTGAAAAGAATTCTGTAAGCGGAGAGTACGGATTTGTTTTCAGATGGGAAATAGGGTAATTTTTATGTATTGACATTTGCCCTGTTTTACTGATTTAAAAAGCTGAGCAGTTAAAATGACAAATTGATCTAAAATAGACACTCCAAAGATTCGGCAACATTACGGCATTGTGGCGTGTAGTGTACTCGCCGTTGTTGTTTATGCCACATTTAGCCCAGTCTAGTGTCTTGAAGACGACGTATTCTAAAACATTTCTGAACGGTTTCGGGGATATTATATCTCCCATCGCACTCCACGATGCAATTGGATTAGTCTCGTCTGACCCCCGGAATCAAAGTGGACGTTAAAACAGCGCTATGCATATCTCTCAGCACTTCGACATATCATATCTCTCAGCACTTCGATGTCTTGATTGACCTGTCATCGTTGAAGAGCTTCCAGAACAGCCCGGGTTTCCGCAGGGAAATAGATATATTAAGCATACACCAATCACTATGTAAAAGCATTTGGCTCTGTAGCCAAAAGCTTTCCCATAGTCTACAAAGGCAAGGCACAGAGGCTGATTGTCTTTTGTAATTAACTCATGTGTATTTTGTACGAATACCTTATGGTAAAGATGTGTATGTATATGTATGTGCTAAATCCTCTGCAGAACCCACACTGTTCCGGTGGCTGAAATTTATCAAGATTGTTACTGAGACGATTCATCATGACTCTCGAGAAAAGCTTGTAATTATGGCCTAAAAGTAAGATGGAATGAGTAATTCTTAAACAAAGTGCTGTCACCTTCTTAAAGAACAGAAGGACTTCACTTTTAAGCTACGCCTTGAGAGAAATGCCTGTTGAACAACAGAATCGAATAGTTTTGTTACTCACTCAGAACAGGACCACCTGTAGTTCAGCCGTTATTCCATCCTTCCCAGGAGCTCTTCTACCCTTGAGGCTGCCTAAGGGCCGGACTAACCTAGTACCAAAACTGACGTTAGGAACCAGAAAGGTGCCGAGTCAGACTAGCTACGCTATCGTTATCGCGGAGTTGAGGCGTCAGTACCGTAGAAATCCGCAATCTAATAAAAATTTTCAGGCATAGAAGAAAGCGTCGAGCCGAAGCGGTTCCTGTGCTTCGACGGATGGCTTCTTCCGAGCTTCTCCACAACCTTCGACTCACTATTCTGTTCAGTCGCTTTGCTTATCCATTCGATATTTGAGCACCGAAGGTCTCGGCTTATTAAGTGAAGTCTTACTCTAGCAAAACTTTTTACCCACGTCCCGTATGCTGTCCACTACGGCATCCAGTGCCTCGACAGCTGCCATTTTGGTTTCCGATATGTTAAGAGCATCTAATCGTTTTTTTTTTAGATTCCAGTTGGAATTTTTCATTGGCAGCTATTTAAAATAAGATTAAATTACGGAAGTGCTATATTTGTCTCCAATGTTTAACACTATATAAGCAACCTTTTTGTCATTCCTGTAAACATCTTTAATCTGTATGAATTTTAGTATGAACTGCTTTTAGCTAACTTTTAATTTAATTTCATCGCGATGCTTTGAAAAAAGACCAAATGGGTTATATAATATTCATAAATTGGTAAAAGCAGGCCGTCCAGCCTATAAGCTGGGCCCTTGAGAATTTTTGCATGATATTTGCGGTAAGTCGGGATTCTTGACACTCCGGCCTTTTTCATTAAAAGTATTATCCACGTGTGTTTTGAAAACACACATTTCTTTAAATAAAAAAGAATTAAGAGTGCGTAGAGAGCCTAGATTGGTCAATCCAAAAGCTTTTTTTAAACAATTGTGTATAAATGTATATAAAATAAATGACAATTAAACATGCAATATAGCATGATTTAGGATTTTAAAATATTGTAAAGACAAGTTTAGGCTTTAACTGAAGAACAAGGCAAGATTTTTAATGCACAGATCACATTATCACTGTGCCAAAAAAGACTTCAAGGAACAAAAATAGACCATATTTATGGCGCAGGTTTATCATTTCAATCATCGACCTAGTACGTCAGCTTCTAAATTAATCGCACGTAGAATAATGATTAATTTAGATGTATTTGTGTACGTTTTATTTATGGTTGCTCTGCAAAAATGTATTTTTTCATCGATTACCATAAGAGGAAATACTTTGACACATATTACATTCTGTACACATACATAAAATAGTTGTTAAGTTGTTATATTTTATATTCATGATATGTTCTTTATTTGTTTGTGATTTTTTTAAGGTTTAGTTACAAAGGTGAATCAATAAACTTACACTTAATATACGGAAAGAAAATCGGATCCAAAGTACACGGATATCAGTTAGTATTAACATAACGAAAGCAGTCGACTTTAACTCGAATGTCGTTTCCAACATCTTTCGTCATTATGTTGTTATGAATTATTTATTATTCTGGTGCACTCTACCTTCCAGCGTACGCTAAATAAAATGACAACTATACTCTCTCAGTAATTATAGTAAATAAATAAACGAACATGTTTTTTTACTTGCCAATAAGTAGCAGTTTGGCCATAAAAACTAAATTCGAAGCAAAATTACAAGGAAAGTCTTTTATTTTGTGATTAGATATAAATTTTTTGCATTATATTTGTTATTAAATCGAGTAAAAATCACAACAAATCGTTGCT
>JAGSMT010000935.1:0-29693 GCA_029286875.1 Lamproptera curius | reverse complement strand
TCAGTGGTCGGGTTTATTAAAATAATAGAAGATTTAAAATTAAAACTTTAAATGTACTTCTTCAGTCTAATTCCAAAGTCATATTTGTGTTTAAATGTTGATATCGAATAGCTCGATTTACGCAATTTTATTTATATTTAATAATTCTAGTTAAACGTCTAAAAGTAAATAACTGCCTCCACTCAAGTGTGTCATTGAATAATGCAAAGTGGCCCTAAGTTGCTCGGTATTTTGGATCCAGCGTTTTACATAAACGAATTTAAATTATGCCCCAAACCATACGGTTTGTTTGTAACAAGCATTTCAAACACATATTATAAAGCGTAGATAAAACCATTTAATTATTGAATGCATTTGTACTCTAAAATCATATAACTATGGATACATGTTTTTGACTAAAACCAAACATGTTTAATTAGTATAAAACCTACTAATTTACGAATTTTTCGGGTCGGTAACATAGTATTTATTCGGTATAAATATATGTTTGTAGATTCGATATGTATAATAATCGCGTAAATAAATGAAATAATCAAACATTTTTTCCTGTTTTTTTTCTTCTGTATGACATTCTTGATTGGTTAAAAATCGCAGACTTCTTGTTATAAAGAGATTGTTTATAACTGTATAAACAATTTCTTTAAAATAGGAAATCGGTGATTTTTAATAAAACAAATATCGCACAAAATATCACTAAAACCAGAATCGCCAAAATAAAATTCTGATGTTATTTCAGCTATTCTGTCATTAGAAATACTTCAGGAATTAAACCTTATTTAGGGTCATACAGCAACAATATTAAACCAACATTCCCTAGATGTCTGGTTCATGTCATTAAACAAAAAAATATATATGCATCAGAAAATACTGCGTTACGCCACACCCTCTTTTTATAAAAGATAAAAAAATTTAATCTTTTGCCTTGCTCTACGTTTGTAGAAATAAACATCGTAAATACAGTTGTCACTTCACTATAGCTTACTTCAGAGTGTCGGTTTAGACGTTAACTTCAAAAATATTTATCCAGTATATCCTCTATTTCACATATTTATCCAGCCAGCAGTATGGCTGGTGGAGTGCTCCAAACGGGTAGAAGAAGCCCGATACAGCCCAAAACCCGGTCGATACAGTCAAGAGGGTGTGAGGGATGGTTTAAAGTAGTTAGATGGGCTCCGTGTTTTAGGCAGCAAAGGTCGCAGAGGAAAAGGAGTATGGGTATTTAATATGAATCCTACCTCTACATCATAGTTGCGATGAGGTGCATGGGGATAATCAACTAGGTATTATCTACCTCTCTTCCTCTCAAGGTCAAAACGGGTATAGCCTCTGCTCCAACTTTTTAGAAAGGTATGGATCAATTAACTTCCATGGCCCTTGTAAATGTATTCGGGAAGATCAGGTTCGCGTTTTCTTCTCAATCACACTAGGTTGCAATTTTAAAAATAAGGAAATACTACATAGCATGTAGTACTGATTGACCGACAAAAAAGTATTGCAAAGAAGTAAAAAAGTAATATACGTTTCAAATTGAGTTCATCGTTGGTTTAACCATTAAATTCGAGTCAAAATTTTTTTTTAACAAAGTAATGAAAGAAAAAAACATTTGTCAAATTATAATTTTGTGCTCTCTTCTTATACATAGATATATATAATTATCTTATAGTAAGAAATCTGACTACCTTAACCTCAGGAACGTAATAACACGACGTATTTAATTAAAATATTGGAAATTGGGAGTTTACGAGCTAACGGATTATGATAATTTCGTATAAATGCTATTAGCATTTATTAAACATGTCTTATCCAATTGATAAATTAAAAAAACTAAATTATAATTTTGTTAAAAATAATTATATATTCCTTCTTAAGAAAGCAAACATCGCTACTTTGTGAAAAATACTATTCTTTCTCAAGGCCCGTATGGTAACGTTAAAAAAAAACGCTGTTTGATGAAAACACATTTGAAATATGAATAAGCAATCTTAAAATATTTCTGAGTCTTTCTTTCTAGCAAAAAACAACGACAAAGTTTAAAACCAACTTAAAGAAACAAATAACAAGCAGGGCTTGAGAATATATGTTACAGCAGAAAGTTGTTTTACTTGTATGTCTTAATGTAGACTGTAAAATAATAAATATCGTTGTTACAATAGTAAGCGCACAACTAATGTAAGATAAATTTCTAAAAATTTCTTAAATTTCTTCTATTATTCTTATAATTTAGTATTCAATATATCTGTATATTTATCAAATATAATTATATGATGAAATCAAAAACACAGTCCATATAAAGTAGTTAATTTTCTAAACTCATTGAATAATTAGAAACTTTAATTTGGCTGCATGTCTTACATCGTCAATTTAACTGTTAAGCTGAGTTTCTTTCGCCGGTTCTTCTCAGGTCAGAGGCTTCCATTTCCGAACCGGTGGTAGATTATTTGACAATCAATAAGAAAGTGTAATGCTTCCATATTAAATAAAGATATATGACTTTGACTTGACTTTAAGACTCTGCAGTATACTAGCAAGCTTAATGTTTCATTGCCTGCTTCTGCGATACATAATGTTTGTTTTTGTGTTTTTCAAAGTTTTAAAAACAAAGAAATAACTTGTTTAACGTCTACTTTTTATCATAAAGTAAAATTTCAACAGAAAAATATGAGCTGTGTAGAACTGCTTTTACATAATTACGACGCAAGACCTGTCTAGTTATTCTCACCGCAGTTCGTAAACTGCTTCTATTATGTAGGATATTAAAAATATATGCGTTAAATGTTGATTAATACTTAATTAAATATAAAATGTGACAATGGTATTACGTTTAATAAGAATCAATTCTACAGGTTACTCCACCCAGACGGTCTCCTGTAAAAAGGGGACCTACCACCGGTTGTTACTGCGGATATTACATCTTCATAATCTGACTGACAGCTTAACTACAAATGACTGTATAATACACCCCACTTTTCTTGTTACCAAGAGAAATCACATAACATCTAAAGTTTGTTTACCAACGCGCAAAATTGAAGAAAGGTTTTGATATTTTATTCGATTCGACAGTTGCTTTTTTTAAGGACTACGGAGCTTGTTTAAAAATGCAAAGCAGCAAGGAATTTTTGTAAATTGTGTTGGTATTAAAACAAAAAAAATCCTTAACTAGTTTAAATCCCCTCAGATTGATTGTACTCTTGTTGTTAGCATAAGCGGCTTTTTTAAAAAAAAATATTTTAATTAGAATTGTAATTATGAACTATACATTTTTCCATATGATATAAAAATCGGCTTTGACGTTGTATTAGCTAAAACAATGATGTATTCAATTCAAAGCGTAAGTTTTCTTTGTTAATTCTATTTTATTATATCTTTTTTTTGCATCAATAAGCAATGAATGAAAATTACTATATGAAGTAGGAGCTAGACCCATTTTGCCCGTAGGAGACAGCTGGATCAGGCAGCAGTGTAGGGAGAATTTGCTATTAAATACTGATGTCTCTTACTTCGGAACATTTGCTGCGAAAAACAAAGATAGTGGCCAGCCCACCTCTTTCAAATCTTACCTCGCAACATCTTGATTGCAACCATCGCAGGCTTCTTTAGCCCATTTTGAGCAGCCTCCACCAGCCTCACTTCTAAGGTTGTCTAGGTGACATAAATTCTATATTAAATGTTTTGTTCAGTGGCACGAACCTTATATCGAAATAATTATTGTTTTAATATATACTCTTGATGTTTGATATTAAATTAACTTTAATTACAAAAGAACTATGAAGTAAAAGTTAAAAGGGGGTGTAATAATTGTAGCATAAATATAATGCCTGTAAATTTAAAAATAATGTGCATTTATTTGCATTTTAAATGTGTGTAAAAATTCAATGAGCAGGAATAAGATATGTTTTTGCTTCTTTTACAATCAATAGTGTCTTTGGTAACAAAGGGTGATGTACTTTTGTGTATAAAAAAGAAAACAAAACGTTTAGATATAAACATGGTGTGTCATGTGTAATTTCTATGATAAGAACATAAATTACATTATGAATTCAACCATAACATTATAGTACAAAGATATTGCGTACATATAAAAAAATACTACTTAAAAATCTTTACTTCAAAAGTGACTTAAATTGTCTAAACGTTATTTAAGATCAATAAGATGAATGTTTAAAGTGTTCAACTTGAAGCAATGTTTCAATTACTGAAACGCATTAATCTTCATTGTTTTAACCGTCGTGGCCTGAACGAGAAATAGAAAAATATGCCAAGGGTTGTTTTGGCTTGGCTTAATTTAAGTTCCTTCAAATTTTAAAAATTTGTATCCTTTCTGTTAAAATATAAATTGAAGTTAAATTTTATCATGTGTTTCCGAAGAGTAGTTTTCGTAAACAACTCTATTATTATTTAAAAAAAAATTAAAAAACAGTTCAAAGATTCAATGTTCACTTTCGTAAACTTCTACTAATAAAAGGTATACTTAGACATATAGAACAGTGAGTTAAATGTGAGAATTTAATATCCGTCAAGAAACCTAAAGGCCTGTTGGTAACTCAAAGCGTATTGGTAAATCAACAGTACACATCTTCGAAATACTAAGTAAATTCCAATATATATTTACTTACATTTTCCTAATTTACCAGCTTATTACCAGTTTGATTTAGATACTGACAGATTTATTAATAACATTACTATGTTAGTATACTAATTAAAAATATTTTTGAAGCCATTTTTCAACATTAACATGAGCTATCCTGGCTCTAGGTGCTCACCAGGCTAACACTTTATAAACTGGGCATCTGACAACCACAACCAAAGTATATAAATAGAAAAGTATATAAAGTATATAAACATTAAAAGAGAAGGACAAAAGCTTTTACGTGGATATGATATAATTTTGTTTCGTGTTTTTTTTAATATTGCAATGCTATAAGTCTTCGTTTGAAATATTTATTACATTTTAAATAATTTAAAGTTATTAAAAGAAAAGTTTGTGCATGTATTTGTGTGGGATGTTTCTTATTCGTAATACTGTAATTACACTTGTTAACACTATCAGATGCAATTACATACCATATTAAGAATTTCATTGTATCCGATATAATAAGTCGGTCTTGTATACTTGTTTGCCATCGCAGAATTTATTGATTAACATATTTGCAGGGTATTCAAAGTTTAATAGCACCAGAAATGAGAGAACTACGCATAATGTTTTTTTCTTTTAAAGCTGTTATTTCATGACGTTTACAGTTATTAATAAATAAAAATAATTCTCGGATAACAAACTTGATACTTATAACGTATATTGCAAAACTGTAAAGATTTTCCGTTTAATGCTAATTTATTCCATTCCACCAATGATTTTTTCAGAAATAGATAGATATAATCTGTTAAAATTTGTATGAGATACTGTGGTCTATTGGGCGTAATTATATTACCTATAAGGTGCATGAAAATACGATCGTGAGCAAATGCGGTAAAGTATAAGATTATAGTTAATTTCAGAAAAATTAAGTGACAAAATAAGCAAAATTTTAACAAAAAAATATGACCGACTTCAAAGTGGGACCAAAATGGCACCATATGACTGCTACTACCTAGCATTTAACAAAAGAATGATCAATATCGGAGATTTACGCGCGAAGCACTAAGCTAACATATGAAAAAGAAAGCATGCACTTCGTATTGAGTTCCTTCTTGTTTCAGAAAGTCGTGTCCAAAATACATATTAACCTTCGTTATCAAAAACAAAATGAACACGGAGCACTGTAACTCAAAAATCAAGGAACCCTTTTTCAATGCATTTATTTCATCCATTTTATTGTTCAGAAAGTAGCTTAAGTTATATCGATAGAATGTTTCAAATATCCCTATTAAAACTTTATGATAATTTTTGTTGTTGTGATTGTCATTGCTATCATATTGTAATAGTGTTATTTACACATTGAATTATGTATCCATTACTCACTTTAATGACGTTTTTTTGATTAATGTTTAAAATATTAATAGTATATAGTATTTACATTATATCAAGATTTTTAGTGATAAATAAACTATAACGGTAATGCTTACATTGCCCTGAATTAAATAAATTTAATTCTGAGATATCAAACGTACTTGTAGTTAATTTGAACTACTTAAAACAATACGGAACATATGCGGTTAAAGTAATGACACGTCACGATAAGTAATTAATCTCAGGGGTGCCGTCTGTTCCAAAACGGTGAGTCCCTTATTAGAGAAAATGTTCAGGAAATTTAATGATACATTACGGCATACAAGATATATACTCAAATTCAAATGATTGCGCCATTCGTAAGTATTTACGAAACGAGTGTGTAAAATTAATAGGTTTTGTGCGAAAAAAAGAAGAAATACAGCGGCAGATTATGCGAATGTTTGTATGGTACTCTATAGTTAATACTTTAAAAAATGTTCCTTATTGGCAATTTATCTGGCGTAGTATAAGTTTGAAGCATATTAATACAATAGCCTCGTAATATTATAATTGCTATGGCTTTCAAAAATGTGGATGCATGTTTATTAATCGTTCTCGCGAAAACTTCTAAACAGAAATTAATTAAATTAAAAAGTCACATAAGTTACACATCAGAACAACTTATAGGCATTAATTTATAAATATGTAGTACGAATGATCAAAATATAGCAACAAATATCAAGTAGGAGAAAAAACGATGTCTTTATCTTTTTAAGTTATTCGCTTAAAAAAAACTTGCGAGAGTAAGTAGACTGGCGATTTAGGAAAACCCTCGGTGCTAGTTGTGTTCGTACTATTGCGCGTTTAGCATTTGGATTATTTCATCACGTGAGGCGTCTTCTTCAATGTTGCAAAAGCTTTCGACTAAGTCTGGCATAGCGGCTTGATTTACAAGCAATACGCAATGTCGTCCAATCGCTATTGTTGATATTGAAAAAGAGACACCTTTTCTGGCGTTTTTTACTGATGACCGCCCTTCACTGTGTCTCAAGAAGGCCTTACTTCATGTATAATGGACTTTACAACACAACAAATTGCATAGGTCATTCGTTTCGTGAATGAAGAATCGACGTTAACCCCGAAAAAAATGTATCGATAAACTTTGATCGGACCTATTCATCATGCTTAAGCGGGTTTAATATCCGATTGTCCGTTAAGTAAGATGATCCATGCTTCGGACGGGCATGCAAAAAGTTAGTCTTGCGCCTGATCTCTGTTTGGTCGTGTTGGATCTCCGTCTTGTCTTGTCTCCGTTTTAGTTTTAGTGGAATTAAAGTTGTTCTTAACTCTTTTACTTTTTACTGCTTAACAGATTTGCATTATCATGATAGTTAACATAAATGATTCATTAAGATCCTAATCTAAGCATTAGAGGGATTTTGTTTATAACAATGTAAATTATATTTAATAAGAATAAATCATTACTAACGCTAAAACTTCAGAATAAGTATCTGACTGAATAATATTTACACAATTCTTTGAGTAAGAAAAGTTTGATGTAAACAACTTTATTTACTCAAATTGAAAAATTAACACTTTCGTGCACCAGTCAATTTAAACAGAATTATCACAGTGCAGTAATGCATCCAATGGTTTCACGATTATATAAAATTCTCTTTGTCCTTCTTCTTGACACTCTATCTCTTGACACTATATACTTATAGCATATAGTGTGAAGAGATTAAAAAATGGGTGCGTGTACTTTGTAGCGCGTGAGAAGTTATACTCTCCTTGGCATCATTAAAAATTAATTTATTTATATAATAATATATTTAATTTAATTTAAATAATATAATAATATATTATTTAATTATATATTATTATTAATTTATTATTATTTTATATTATATATATATATATATATATATATATATAATTATTAGAAACAAAATTTAGAGAATAATAAATATAGGACAAAATTTGTACTAAATATTATAAGATTGTTAATTTTAAATGTTTATTATTGATTATTTAATATTTTAAAAATAAATTTTATAATAAATTCAAAAATCGAATTTAAGGTTGGTCATTTTTAAAATATTTTTATTGATTTCTTAATTTAATATTCACTTTTCATTTTTATCAAAAGTTTTCATTAAATTTATTTAGTTATTTTTATAAATATTAATTTGATGTTCAATTTTAATTTTTATCACAAACTTTTTATTAAATGTTTTATTAAATCTATTTCTTTATTTTGTGAATATTAAATAACCAATAATAAGTATTTAACATCAATAATTTAAAAATATTTAGTGTTAATTATATTAAATAAAAGTATTTTAATTTATATTTGGTAGTTTTTTTCGAGACTTAATGAGCGGTTAAGCAGACGGCTTCATACTGTTAATTTTGCATCTTAAAATTTCACCTCATCATTTTTTCATAACGCGCCTAAAGAAGTATAACTCAATAAAAAAAAAAAAAAAAATAAACGCAACCAAAACGAACCTTAATCCTAACTCATAGAGCACATTACGCAACAACTATCGCAAATAAAAACGACAACTCCATTATCACTACACAAAAATCAACCTTATCACAATGTAATAAGTTCCATTTCACCGTTTTCATTATAAACTGTTAATTTTGTGTCACAGGTGCGCGCATCTTAAAATTTCACTTCATCATTTTTCATAACGCGCCTAAAGAAGTATAACTTCAAAAAGATTCGCATTACTAACAGTGCATAGAGTTGTTTACTAAGACAAACTCACTTATACATAGCAAGCCCGTTCAGTACCTGTTACATATTTCCTTTCAGTTTGTAATCATAATGTGGTAATGTAATAATGTAACCATTGCAGTATCTATTTCTGCCGCAAATCAGTTATTTGTAAACCTACTGTCTTCCGGTTTAAAGGGCACCGTAGCCTGTGTAATAACCTGGTAAACGGGACGTAACATCTAATGTCATCGGTGAGTTGATTTGTTACGTCTTACGTTGCGTTGCTAATGAGTAAGTCGTCAGTTACCATCTGGGAACGTCCGTCTCATCTCATCACTCTTAACAATAAAAGAATGCCTAATTAAAAAGCCTGATACGAATTGCTCAGTTACTTGTTATAAATTATTTTAATAGGAATATTATCAAGCTGAAATGGCAGTGGGCCAGTCTATAAGCCGCAGAACTGACGACCGCTGGAGTCGGAAAGTTCTGGGACGGAGACCGAAGCTCGGCAAACGTAGGACGCCCTGCGGCAAGATGGAGTGACGATATTCGCAAAGGGGCTAATGAGAATAGCCGAAGGTCGAGAGCGGTGGCGTGCATTAAGGGAGGCATATGCCCAGCAGGAACTGACACAGCCTGATGATAATGATGATTATTCATCATTATTCACAATCAATTTTGATGAAACTTCGTTTTTGTAGCACTTATTGCAACAGAATTTATTGCACTTACTGTAAAGTATTAGGTTTTATCCTCTATAACTATCTCACATCATGAGTTAACGTGATGACTTTGAGTGTAGTCATTGTACCAACATAAAAAGATAGATATCGTAAGAGATTTAGTTTATAAAACATTATCTTTGAAATTCAAGATGCGATTATTTCAATAAGTTACGAACAAAACAATATAAGATTTGAACACGACTTTTATTAATCACCATGAAAAATCGAATGACATAAATCCGAATCGCATTTCATTTTACAACATCTGCGCTTGTATATATTAAACTAGCTGTGGCAATATAATATACAAAATCTAATATCTTTCTAGCTAGATGTACGATATTAGATCTTACTAGTAACATCTTACGTTTACTATATTACCGTAGGTTTTGAACCTTCTGTACTTAAATATTAGTAATAGAATTTTCCTGCAAAAAAGTATAATGAACGTATTTTTGATGTTGCATTTTCTATAAAAAAACATTAGGAGTTCCCCCAATGTTTATTCTATAGAAAATACATAAAGTTAAAGTCTTAATATATGCACAGCAAGAAATGGATTCTGAATAAGGCTTACAAAGTATAAAAAGATAAATTTACATCAGTTTTCATTTTTACACAATATTCTTACAAAATAAAGATATTTCTTACTAACATTATAGGACTAAGACTAAAAAAACTCAACAATAAGCACCTTTAATAGCTTTAATGGCGAATTCCGTTTTCAAAACACGTTTCCGTCTTGCATAAGTTTGTGCTTAATAATATTAACAAACACATTTTAATTTATATATATAAAAGTACATATTATTTTGTTTAGTTTTTATAAATCATAATGAATAAATATTTATTTTTCATCATGACAATAATACACTCCTAAAATCGTTACAATATACTTGATAGTATACGTTTATTAAGGGTTAAAATAATTAAGGGGTTATGATTTTTATAGAATAATTGTTACGAAAATTTATGAATCTTTTGAAATGACAAAATACATTTATCATCGATTACATAGTTACACAGTCCGAAAAAAAAATCGTCTCAGTTCTATTTGTCATCACTGGCAACACACACTGGTCAAAGACCTTGGTCTTAAGGCACTGCGGTATATAAGATCTAAAGATATTTATTTATTTATCACTTTAATATATTATTAAAAAAGTGAACACCACGTAACAAAATAAAAAATATTAGTATCTCGTAATGTCTACGTTTACAACACTCTCATTACCAAAATAATAGATACTCAGAATGATCTGAAAGTTCAGAACTGTTAATTAAAACGGATTGTTCAGTTTGTGATTGAACAAATCCAGTTTGAACAAAAGTTTATATTATTACTGCAATTTTTTAAACAATTTTGAACTTTTAGAGGAATTGTATTTTATTTGTTTTATTACTTTATAGAAGTATTTGACATCCCCATAAGAACACGTCAAAATAGCTCAACAGTAATAGGATCTTACATCTCATTTAACCAGTAATACGCTAGCTGCGGTATCCTTCATAATTTGTAGCAGAAATAGACACCGTGGTGGTACTACCTCAGACTTTCCACCTTTCAGCTTGATTAAAAAATTGTTTTGAAACCATTCCATTCAAAGATACCGGTTGTTTTGATCATTTCAACAGGTAAACGAATTAGGTTCTTGCGGATTAGTCGTATCTTGAACGACGCCATAATTCAAATACAACACAAGCTGGGCGAGTGCGTCGGAAATAGTAATGTAAAGATTATGTAACACAAACATTACTCAAAACACAAAGTTTGTCTTCGACTACGGTACATAAAACTGAATTTTGAAAATGATTACGACAACAGTATCAAACTAAAAAATACTTTATTTTTTATTTAGTTGTTAATCTATAAATCATTAGTAAAGCTGGAAAAAAGACTATTATTTTGTTGTCGAAAGGGGATCGAACAACATTAAATGAAGAGTAATTTTGACAGCAAGTATGAGCGACTTCAAAACCAAGCAATATATTATAACGGTTACGAAGTGGTAGCGAACACACTTCCACAGCTGCCACCTGAAGGGGAACATCTTATAATTTGTGCATCCATAATTATATACTGTAAACTGAAGCTTTTATTTTCATAAATGAATAATGTGATAACACTTTGTTTTAGGGTTTGGTGAAATATTAAACTCGCTGATCTGATAATAATGAGCTTTTGAAATATGGAGTTAATAACATAACAATAGTAGGGATTTTAGTTTTGCTAGAGATATTGCAATTGATTCGTTTAAAGATACATACGTATGGTATAAGAATCAGTATGATGCTTTCACTACCACACTTTCTTAGTTGAAATTTTGTAAGATTTCCTTCTGAAAATATTTATTATACTATATTACAGTTTGTTCGTACCAGTTTTCAAAATGCATAAAGGATTATCAGGAGAAAAAAAAAGATATATTTAACTTTTTGTTTGTAAAGACAGTGTCGTTTTTGTGTATCATTGCAACATTAAACGTATTCTGTTTTGTGCTAACGACTTTAATTTAGGAAGACTTAGCCCGTGTCTGTTATATTTCATTGTCATCATATACAATATACATTAAATTTGTTTAATACGTACGTTATGTCTTTTTTCACAATGATATTAATTTAATTATAATTTTCTACTCATAAAATATGAGATGATAATTTTAATAGGAATTTTTCTGATTTTGTATTATTATAACTCTTAATACTAGCTTAACCATTATTTTCAAATTATAAAAAATTCATCATTCATTCATTCATCATCAGCCTTTGATAGTCATAGGCCTTCCTAATACACCCTTATCCATTAGGGGTTTTGAATCGTATCCCACCACGCTGGTCCAATGCGGCGTGGGGTGGACCGATCTTTACATGCGCATCCGACGCATGGATCATCTTTACTTTTCAGACAAATGGGTGATCGGCCCAAATTGCTCTAACCAACTAGGAAACAACAATGAAAATTTGTTGTGTCCCCGCAGGATTCGAACCCACGACCTCCGGATTCTAAAGCACACGCCTATACCACTAGGCTACGGAGGCAGTTATAAATAAAAAAAATTGCTTCATAAATTATAATTTGATAAATTGAGATAAGAAACATAAGCTAAGAATTTGAACCTGAATTTTTCTGATATTGGTTTTGTTTTAGGGTTCATTTAATTCTGGATTCTAGCCCACCAATATCGTGGCTTGCTTGCCACTCATAACTTTTCCAAGGAGAAAAAGAATATTTAATAAACGTTCGCTAAACAGTACTTAAATACAAACAAGCCTTCTTTTTATTTAATAATGTGGTCGCGTTACAATTATTTGACACAACTATTTTTTTCATATATACATGCATCGTTGCTGCGCTTCTAGTGGTCCGGTTCTGTTCATTCTTTTCTAATAATTGTGTGATTTTTTCAAACCAATACAATTTCGCATTTTGATTTATGTGGGTACATTTAAACATTTATTTAGGAGGAGTAGAAGGCTTAAATGGTAGGTAGGAAGTGACTATGACCACCCATGGATATTGGCAATACCAGAGGAGTACGAACACGTTGCTGTTTTTAGGTAACAGTACGTTATTTTCTTAAAAGACCCGAAGTTGTATTAGTCTGAAAATACTGCTAGCGATAGGCGTATCAAGATAGTAAAGGGACTGCCATTTGGCTTTCTGTTGCAATTAAAATGAATAATAAACTAAAAGGACATTCACATTTATTTAAATGAAAATAAAGATTGTCGCTTTTTAATGTAAACTTAAAATGTAAATCAGGGTGATATAGTTTATTAAAACTTCGCGAGTTTCTAACAAAATCTGTGATCAACCAAAGTTATGCGGACGATATTTTAAACAATGCCCATAGTAAAGATCTACGCCAAAAAGATGTTCAAAGAAATAGATAAATTTTATATAGAATCGTTTCGTACTGTTGTTGTTTCGTTCAAACTGAATATAAAATATGTAGTTTGATATTAGGCACACTTAAATTGATGATTTTGATAACTAAATTAGAACGAGTGTAATTAATGTAACATTTATCGTTTAAAAGCTCTGCCGTTTCAATTTGCACTACGGGTTGGTGGCAACAACCCTTATTACAGAACTCGGTAACAGCACGGTAACTATATTTACATTCAGGTTAATTTCAACTCATTTAAATAATTTAATAAACGTATGTGAAACAGATTAATATAAACTGTCTTACTGAAAATTTTTTAAATTATACAAATTAAATTTAGTAAAGTTGTGACAGCTCCTAAAGAAGCAATCAGGTAATTGAATAATAGTTATCAAAAAATATCAAATTTTAAATGACTAGTTATCTGAATAGTAGGTAAAGACATTCTGTTATGTGTCATGTTATGGTAATCTATATTAACTTATAATATGTAAGAAATTGTGGTTTTATACCTGTCAGGTATACCGAGTTTAAAGAACGAAAACGGAACTTGGGTAAGTATTTATTTTCAAATAAAAATCTAAAAGTTAAAATTAGTCAAAACCTTTATCTGTTGAGATACTTTAAAAAAGCGTATGCGCAATATATTATGAAATATTTCAAGTAATTTAAAATTGTATGTCAATTACCACGTGAACTGTTCTTGCGCTTAGACCCAGAGGTAAAGAAGCGGAGTTAAGATCTGTGTAACACACAGCTTTTGTTAAATACCAGTGGCTTAAGTCTCACAATTCATGATCACTTAAATCAATGGGATGGACGCCGATTTCAGCCAAGGATGATTGCTCTTAAAGTGTACTACTTGCTTAAGATTGAATTATTTTAAATAAAACATTCCAATAAGTACTGGATAACCTCGAGATACTGTCAGATTTGTATATTCAAACGTAATCAGCAATGTGCGCTGGGAAATAAAAAACTTAATGGATTTAATATTACTTTGTCCTGTGACCGTAAACACTGTAATAAATCTAAAACAATGGGTTATATAGTTTTAACTATAAAACTACAAGAAACAAACAAACACAAGCAAGTAACTACAAAAAAAGTACAAAGGCACAACAAGTAATCTGTGTTCGATTTATCCACCTTTATAAATGGGGATAGTTGGGTGAGAACTGGTTCAATATTTAAGGAAATACTCTGTCAAATTGTTCACACTTGTTAATTAATTTCACAAGTAACGATTACCACTGGCGTCATCCCCAGTGCCTGTCGTTATGTCACCCGTCAAAGGGCTGTCATTTATTCGTTTCTTCGCAAATAAACAAACTAATTCGGTGCGCCTTCAATTATATATTTCTTACTTTTAAATACGCAATCATTAGAGTAACAACTTTAATAAAGTTTCTTTTTATATGACTGAAATTTAAACCATGTATAATTGTTGTTATTCAAAAAATTCCACCAACATGTCGATGTCATTAAAGTCATAATATAAACGTTTAATATTTGTATTTTAATATACTATTCAGTCGTTACAAGGAAAACAAAAGAAATACGCTTATACATGATTACATTATTATGTTGACGTTAGACATATGCTTATTCTCGTATCACGCATATTATTCGCTTCCTCTGAACCGGATATTGCTCTATATTGCGTTACTGGATGTTCAGTAGCGCTTTTCACAATCTATAATGTTAATGTACATAGTGGCATCATGAGTGAAAATATTAAAGCAAACATTTATAGTCGTAAGTAAAGAGTTTTTTTAACATCTGTTGTCTGTAAACCACCGTTATTTAAGTTAACAAAGAATACATCACACACACACATCATCAGCCTCTGATAGTCCACTGCTGGACATAGGCCTCCCCTAATACACCCCTATCCATTAGAGGGTTTTGGACGTATTCCACCACGCTGGTCCAATGAGGGTTGGTGGGTGGACCGACTTTTTACATGCCCATCCGACGCATGGATCATCTTACTTTTCAAACGATTGGGTGATCGGCCCAAATTGCCCTAACCAACTAGGAAACAACAATGAAAATTTTGTTGAGTCTCCGCAGGATTCGAATCCACCACCTCCGGTTTCTAAAGCACACACCCTTACCACTAGGCTACGGAGGCAGTTTCCAGTTTACACAGAATACACTTGTTGTAAAATAAATAACATATTTTATTTGCTGTTGTGGTTGTTTTAATTTTTAGCTGCTTAATTACAGTGGATAAAATAAAATTTATGCCTCTGTAGTTTCTAAAATATTTTGAAAATGAAATATAAAGTTTATTATAACCATAAAATGGAACCGCCGGCTTAAGAAATAACTTTTGGTAAAATTATAATATCAATAAAGAAACTTAGTTAAGATTAACAAAAAAAGAAAAAAATATATATTAAAAATTAATACAATCGTGCACATGAAATTACATATTTTAGGTGTAAATTTAAATCCTAAGCTGCTTACGCGACTTTTTTTTTTTGCTTCACTTCTATTTAGAAAAATTGAAATATGTTTTATCTTACCATAAAAATGCAAAAAAGTAGATTAAATATTAAACTCAATATTTCTAAACGAAAAATTCCGTATCTTCCTATGACTTCTTTAGTTGTCAGTTGGCACTCAACTCAGAGATTCAGGCTCAAGACATCATAAATATATAATACCAAACAAGTTCCTTTCAAATCTTGTACCGAATAATGATGCGCTCCTTTCTACAGTGGATTGACCGTGCATATATAAGAGTTCTCAAAGTGGATCATTATTGAATACCTATATTCGAAGTGAAAAACACTCACCTTTCAGTAGCTGTATTAGTTAGAAAAGCAGAATCGATATGAAAATTTTATTATAATGAATATATATCTTTTTAATATTGAAGGGATCCTTGCATGGTTGTTAATGTAAAAGTCTGACCTATTATTCTAAAAAGCCTATCTATTGCGTTTCGCAATGGATAGCACTTGCTAGTACTCAATAGTATTTAATTAAACCCTATGCCTGTTGTCGAAACTGTAGTTGAGTCAGATATATTCAGATTAATAGAAAAAATCTGTATTGAATTTTATTGATTATATGAATTTAAAAATATGTTTTTCATATATTTACAGTAGCTTAGTTCCGGGGTTTCAACCGCGTGATGATTGTGATTTAAAATAATAATCATAGTACATTTTATTTTTATGAGTCAAAATGTTTTTGTAGTTCGTGCCAGAATAACTTGCCGAGGGCATATTTTTATGCATACATGAATCTTTTTTTATATTTTTAATAAATTACACCAAGCCTTCCATTATTTAATCGTATAAATTGTTTTATTATATAAGCTATTTAATTGCAAAATTTCATCAAAAACAGTTACGAGTGTAACAAACATCCACACTCACAAACTCTTACATTTATATTATATAGTTGGATTAGAATATTCAACGCTTGATACTATTTAATATGAATACTATTTTAAACTACATTTACCCCTCTATATTACAAAAATGTGATAGTCCTTCAACAACATAGCAAATGATGTAAACTGTGTAAAGTAGTAGCATGTAACACTTTGTCTTCTGGATAAACGAGACGCAATCCCATATCTTAGAGTAGATTAGCGTTATTTGTGAAGTCTTTCGTTGATTCTTATAGTCAGGGTGCATCACTGAACGTGAGGTGAACGTGCTGCCAGTCCACAGCTGGACTCAACACAGGCTTCCCTAATGCTCGCCTTCATTAGAGACTTTTGAGGCCATATTCAACCACGCTGGTCCAATGCGGGTCAGTGGGTGGATTGACTTATTATATGACCATCCGACGCATGGATCATCTTTCTTTCAAACAATAGGGTGATCAGACCAATTGCCTAGCCAACTAGGATACAATATTCATTTTATTTTGTTTCCTCGCAGAATTGAATCCACGACCTCGGATTGAAAAGCACACACCTTACCACTAGGCTACAGAGCAGTTGTAGATTGCGAATAGCTAATAAACAAAAAATTGTAAAAACACTTTTCTATTTTACGGAATACGGTAGACAGTTAAGTTCTGTTTTCAGCAAAATAGGGTGCATGCATAAAGTGTAAATAAATTTAAACATTATGACAATATCTTACTTTTAATATCAGAACATTGAAAAAAAATATTATACATCGCAAATCCAAACTAACAAAAAGGCTTAACCAGTGAATCACGTTACGTCAAAAATAACTCATCCTTCGTAACGTCGGCGAACATAATGGAACTTAATTGTTATAATTTGTGAAATATTTAGTTTCAACCTATATGCGTCTTGCGATTCCTTGCTTTTCATTTCATAACACAAAAATAGAAGTAGAAGATTGATATCGTTACATGATAAAAATTGTGAAAATACAAATTTAAAGATACCACACATTTACATAAAAATATATCAAATATCGAGCATTCACAGACAGTCTCATAAAGTTATAAATACTTCAAATACAATACATGTACAGTTCCGATGAATGTAACTTTGTGGTCGACGCTCTAAGTTTTGCAATCGTTTCCCGCAATATGTTATTGTCGCGTTCAATATAATGTAGTGATGTCGGTTTGTGTAGTCATTCCGGAAAGTATAATTTTTGTAAAAGTGAAATGGAATTTAATATAAATTTACGTACTAATAATTGCGTACATAAAAGAGAGATCATTACGCAATTCCTTCAGTAAAAGAGAATGCCAAGTTTCTATGAAACCAAAATAAGCATAGTCATTATTATCAATATTATAAATCATTATCAATTGTTAAACTTTTCATTTTATTATGAACAAAGATAAAATCTAAATAAAGATCATTATTTATATTGGTATTACATCTTTGAAGTTAAAATAATTTTAAGCCGAAAGAAGACAAGCCTGGGCGGAACTTACAAAAACCTTATTTTTAATGGATTACGTGTTCCTGGGTGACGCTTGAAATGGTTTTTTTATAATAATATATACAAAAAAGTTTTGTCTCAGAGTACTTTTCAGTGTTTTTTTACCATCAAATAATTTATTCGTTCGATGTTGGTTAACTCGAGCGATAATTGTTGAAACCGGAATAAGATAATTTTTTTTTCTAAAGATTTCATGGTTCGATTCTTACAACAAATAAAAAAAAAAAATGTTTATCATTACTATATAAAGTATCATAATATATTTAATAAGGACTTTTGTTTTGTTCATTGTGCTTACTTTGGTGTATTTTTAGTTATTACTTCAGTAATAGCTCAAATATCAGTTCAATTTTAAATGGCATTATAATCCGTGACAATAACAAAAAATGATTTAATAGATCTCTAAAACGTAAAAATGAAAAGAAGAACGTAATATAAGTAACATGTAGTAGCACCGGATGACTATTTATATATTAAAGCGATAAACTTTAGGGAATCACTTTTCACAAGCTTTCCACTATATATAGAACAGTGGGCGGAACTACAACAAGGTTAACGACCTGTACAAATATGCCGGTGATTACCAAATACGCTAAAGTCGCCCTAAAGCGCACTTCTCAAGTACAAGGATTAGTTATAATATTGTTATATAATCAGAGTCTCTAACTAAAAGAAGACATGGTAAACATTAACATAGGGAGCTAAAAGTACAAAAGAACATGTACCAACAACCAAAAGAGCTACCCAGTCCCTGATCCACCACGTCAGGGGAAAATATGTAAAAAAAAAAAAAAAAAATAATCGTGATAATTAACATTTTTCGAAGACTGATTTTAAAATATACGGTTTAACGAAAAAATGTTAATATTTAAGTGCAAAAATAATATATTTAATGCACTCGGCGGCCAACAGTGGGTCGTAAAAGCGAAGTGCGCCCATTTTACTCTCCGGCCGTTATCTCGCGTACGAAATTATAGCCCGGACCATATTTTGTGTGTTATTAAATGCAGACTACCATCAGTGTTCCAATTTCTTTTACTTAGTACGGATATTACTACTATGAGCACCTTTCTATACTCATACTATAAAGAAAAAAAATTGTATTTTTGCATTTAGGTTTTCAATTAATAAAACTCAAAAGCTACTTTGCTGATAAAAAAAGTCCTCCACCATTAGAAATGTACATTCACCTTTTCTATCATAAGCGATACTTTTTAACAATATATCGCCATAGATTAGAAATAAAAATACTTGCTCATCTAACGAATATTTATCACAGCCAAGTTCAAACAGGCAACATATAAAACACAATCCAATGAGAACACCTTTTTTGGGGAAATCTTGTAAAAATATAACGAAGTTGAAAAAAGCAACCGTTTTCAGAACGCGCTTCATTCTTTTGTTTCTTTCGAAAACCAAACGCGGTGCTGTACAAAGCTGGAACAAATAACACGGCTCTTCCTCTTGAGACTCTCTCTAAATGGCGGGCATCCTCTTCTTATTTGCCAAGGGGCTAAATGGAGATGAAAAAAGACTCAGCAGAGTGGCCGCGTCTCTTTTCTTCTTTCATCGGTTTCCCTAAGCCTCTTTGTGGATTCCCTTCGGCAGGTTAAGTCCCATACAAAATTCAATGAAGGCAATATGTTGCAAGAATGTTTATTAAAATAAGTTAGGAATCAGGCGTTTGACAAAATATAAGCCCATGAGTTACGAAAAGATTCTGTAATATACATGTTTTAACGAAGTCTTTTCCTAAAAGAATTTATGTGTTTTACTTTAAATTACGTGTTCTTGCTTCGCAGTTGAGACGACACAGCGTTTATATGAAGAGCTCTTTAACTTGACGAAGAGCGAGTCAACAATTCTTGTGGCAACAGGGACATGCATCTTGAACCTTGAACATTGTAACAGTTCAGAGCATTTTATTTTACATTTTACATATTGTCGTTGTCAAACTAAAAACTGCTACGTGTCATTTTTGAGATTTTGACCATAGCGGATAGTCCATTGCCTTATTCAGCATATGAAAGAACATCTATGACCCTAACACAAATATTGGTCAAACTACGATCTCTTACTGCGTTTGTTTTAGAAACCGAGGTCGTGGTTCGAATCCTGCGGGGACTCAATAAATTTTCATTGTTGTTTCCTAGTTGGTTAGGACAATTTGGGCCGATCACCCAATTGTCTGAAAAGTAAAATGATCCATGCGTCGGATGGGCATGTAAAAGGCGTCCACCCACCAACCTCGCATTGGACCAGCGTGGTGGTATATGGTCCAAAACCCCCTAATGGATAGAGGTGTTTTAGGGAAGGCTTTAATGTCCAGCAGTGGACTATTAAAGGCTGATGATGATGATGATGATGATGATGACGATCTCTTAAAAAATATGCTACGTGCAGCAGCTACAATTTTGTCAAATAAAACCTGTTATGTGCCATATTGGCGCAAAGCACATTTTATTTGTGCTCACTCTAAAACCTACTAAGTGTATAGTATAAACATTACTTACTTTATCACGCGCTTTTATCATAGCTTATTTATACAAAATTCAATAACAACGAAGCGTTGATGTGGCTAGCTCTTTGTTTTTCAACACTTTAGCGTGACAATATAATCGTAATATTAACGTGGAAGCGAACAAACCGTTGTTATTGTTTATTTCATATAACATGATTCTATTTATAGTTTTAAGGGTCATCAGCAGTCAGTTGAGTCTAAAGTGTACACTGTGTATTTTGTGAACTTTGGAATGAATAAAACTAAAAAAATATCAATTTAGTTTTGAATTAAGAGAAACAACCTTTAACAATGTATACCTCGCAAAGCACATAGGGCTCATAAATTACGATAGAGTCGATCACCTGTGTATACCTTTTGCCAACATATCAAGAAATTTGTCACATTTGAAAATGAACCACTCCTACAGCAATCAAAGGTAGATGTCACATCATTTATAGCAGTAGTAGCGATTCATCAAATAAATCTCCAGTACTGGAATCGTCAAGGGACATCGAGATCTCAATTACCTCTCAAAACCCTCAACCAAGAAAAACCACAGCTAAGCGCCCCCGTTTATTACGGAAACCATACAAGGGCATTATGATAAAAATTATCGCTTTACACCAAAAGAATTAAACATAAACTAAACACAGTTTTATGAGTGAATTTTTATGACGAGAAGAACGGTGTATCTACCATTACAAATTTATATATAAAAAAAGAGTGAAAAATGTCTTAGCAAAGGTAGTTAATTTGCCTAAGAAAACAAAACGTGATAATCTTACCTCTGGAAAACAAGTTGGTTTTGATATTTTTGTGTCCAAGTCTGATTGTGTAAATATTAAATCAAAAGTATTCCTGTATTTTTTTAACAAGCAGTATTGGTACACGACAATTTAACAGACTGCACCAAGACACAAAATCGTGCCCACTAAGAATACAACTTTGTGAGTATTTCAATGGTTTGCTTTACATCTTAAAGTGCCAAGGGATTATTAATGTGCAATATCAGCGTGCATGCAGTTTTTAAACCGAGAAAGGATGGAAGAGGTCTATAAAACTTATGTCCAAAAAGAATACTCATGAAGCTAAAATTATGGCATCAGAAAACTTGAAGACTAACACCTTTATCGATATCGCATCGATAAGGGTTGACGTGCAAAATTTCCCTTTGGCACCAAAATTGTTTGCAAATGCATTGCATCATAAACAAAAATTATAGTGCCGCTATTTCAAGATTTATAATTGTCGTACCGCAGATGTAACTTTTTACTATTGGCAAAAGCAATGGAAAATTTATCTAGGTGAAGCAGACGGAGGAGTTACATCGAACGAATTTACAAGCTGTGTAATTGAATTCAAATTTAAATTTAAGAATATATGTAGAGCTAATAAATACCTCCCCAAAATTAGTGAATTACCAGAACAGTTATAAGGCATTTGCGTTGGGTAAAATTGCCAATTTTATCTCAAGTAGATGTAAGAGAATCTACTTCTATCTAATCTAAGAGGTTTATAGTGTCCACTTCACGATCAAGCATAGCATAAAACAACTTATTTATGCACCTCAGCATAACATAACAGCGTTATGGTATTAGAACGTTTGCTACGATTTCAATAAGGTTAAAAGGACAGGTCATTTCACAGTAATTAATGTAGCAGCACTTAAAAATACGACATATCCAGATGACGTATTCTCAAGTGCTGCTTACGATATCTTCTGGAGACGGTAATTTAATGTATCTGGAAAATAATATTATTGTATTATTATACAACTTTTCCGCAACACAGACATGAGTTACCTTAACACGCGCAATTGTATGATGGTCTTCTGGAAATAACTAAAACCAAATTCAATGAACTGCAAGAATTGGCACTATTTACTGACTTTAACTATGAATCCTTTTAATTTAAGTCTAATAAATACCTACCGTTTTTTCACGATATTGACGTTAATTCCTAAGGTAATTTTAATATATCATCTTATTAAAACTTGTTATGTGCCCTAAACTTGACACATAATATCTGTTATGTGATTATTTTTTCATTTTGAACGGAATAATTTAAAAAAATCTGTTTATTTGTCACGCAGAATACAAATAGGTTAACGTATTATAACTGTATCTTTTCTGTACAATTATTTTCAAAGTAAACCTTATACTAAAATTTTTCAGGAAAACTTCTTTTGTTAATATATCGAAACTATGATTTTGCTACATAGCAGATTTTGGTTTGACAACGACGATACTATACCAAAATTCTAACTATTTGAACCGTAACAATTGATAGTCGAGTTTTGAAAGAGACATTGCCTCTGCATCGCAATTCTGTATACAGATCAAATGTCAAAAATTTAAACTACTTGCAATAGAACAAAATATTTCTACGTTACATTTTGCAATGTTGCAATAGCAGAAAGTATATACGATGTGTCTCTTATTTTGTTTCCAGAGACGAATTTCTTAGGAGACGGTATATTTTGTACATTTTATTAATTTAAAATATTTACTTCTTATTTCTAATGTGAATTTTAGGTAAATTTATAAAGAACTAGGAACCCCCCCACCCCACTTGTGGGTTGAATTTCGTAAAATCCGTTCTTAGCTGGCCTCTACTCGGCGAAAGGAGTATTCCTACCAAATTTTAGGTCGCTCCGCCTTATGGTTCCAGAGATATCGTGATGAGTCAATATATAAGTGAGAATCTCTTTTATATATATGGAAAGATATTTGGTAGTAACGTAATCCAAAGAAAATGGAAAAGTTCTTCAATCTTTCTTCATCTTCTTAATACTCAATTGGAGTGTGTTCTCTATATTTGTTACCTTTTATTTTTTACCTTTAAAACAGGCATAAGCCTGTTACCAAATCTATCTTTTTTAACAACTCATTTTATAGATATTTAACATTAAAAGCTACTAATTATTGTGTTTTGAATTGATTTACCAATTCAAGACATTGTTGATTCTAAAATAGGTCACATTTTTGGAAAAAAATTCTTGTCAAACACAAATAAGTTAATAGATATGAACCAACTGAGAAACCAAAGAAAGTAAAAATTTTATTGCAATAAAAAAATATAATAAGCTTTTTATGACATTTTTTTCAGCATTTAAAAGTATTTATGCACGTTAAAGCCAAATGTTTCTTACACAAATGTGGACGTAAATTAATCCAATGTAATCTACGGTGTATTTTTTTTTTGCAGCAAATTAGTGAAAAATTTTATTGAGTCAGTTAATTATTAAAGAATTACAGCTTTTTAAATTCTTCGTATCTTTAATTAAAGTATTCAAAAATCTTTAAAAGCTTTTTGAAATGATTGAATGAATTTTAGTAAAAGTAATGTTAAAATGATAAAAAAAAACAAACGACAAGTGGAAAAAATGTAATATTATTATTGGAGAGAGACAACTTTTATATTTTCATTACACCGACGATAACATTATCCCTTTGGCTTTACGAAAAGCTGCTGTGAGATAACCATTGCAAGCTTGCTGGTTGGACTAGATAAAAAATACTAACTGTGCCCAAACGTCGCCAAGATCGTCTACTACAATTCAGTAGGTTTGCCAAAGGGTGGTGGAGGGCAGTATTCTAAGATTATTACGAATTTGTATTTATTTTTTTGTTAACACCTCCGCGGCCTAGTGATATTGGCCCTTGTTATATAAACCGGAGGTCGTGGGTTCCAATAAAATTTGTATTATCTTTGTTTCCTGGTTGGTGAGGACAATTCGAGCCGATTACCTAATTGTCTGAAGAGTAAGTTGATCCAAGCCTCGGATGGGCTTGTAAAAAGTCGGTCTACCCACCAACCCGCATTGGATCAGCGTGTCGTAGCTAGCGTGATACGGTCCCAAAACCCTAGTGCAGAAGGAGTGCGTTAGGGAAGGGCTAAATCTGGCAGTGGACTAACACATGCTGATAACACACAACTAACACATGTGTTTTTTTTTGTGCAATACGCCGGTATGCTTGAATATAACGATACGTAGGGGGACCTTTTAATAAACCGGAACATGGTAGTGTTAAATATGTAGCATAAAAACATTTCGTGCTACTTAATTATCACTCAAAACAGTTAACAAAGATGGTATTTCCCCTGTTATTTCTTTATAATAACATCCTTAAGTAAATACTACGCAAAGGAAAAAAACTATTTTAAAAAAATGGTCAATTTTATAAATTCTCGTTTTTAAATATATCTATATATACTTGTTTCGGTAAATTTAATATTTAGTCTAACTCTTTTGTTAATAATACGTTTAGTAAGTATTTTGCGTACTTCCTAATATAAATATACAGTCGCGATTTTAGCGCTACAAAAGTAATAAAGGATCAAGTGAAAGCAATTTTCTCGGAGTTCTTTCGCACAGTCCTAATCTCGTTGTAGAAATGTATGTACATGGTACATCATTTTGAGATGTTACGCTTTGCGCACGAAAAAAATGTAAAAAATATTGTTTTCAGTAAATTTTACCTCTATTTATATTTGCGCTCAAAGAATTGTCTTTTGCGGGCAAATGTCGTAGATATTTAGGCTTCTGGTACCTTACATCTTTCTTAAATGTATTATAATGCTTACATTGAACAATACGCAGGCAAGATTAAAAAATTTAAATATACAAGTACAGACCAAACTATTATTTTATTCTCAAAGTTAATACGATTAATATATATTAAGCTTAAAGTCTTAAAAGCTTAACTTCATTCTGTATTAGAATATTTTACTTCTGATGTCAGGAAATAGCTGCATTGAGATAAACATAGAGATAAACATTGAGATAAACATATCACAGCACTTAAGATAACATAATTAGTGTTCACTAACTTAAAGGGTAAGTTATCTCGGCATTAAAAGTTGCAGTTTGCAATAAATTTATTTGAATGAATTTATCTTATTATATTTGAAATTAAATTTTGACTAACACATATATGAAAAATACGAAGTTATCTTTGTTGGTATGTTATCTTTTGTATAGATACCTACACTTGTAAATATTAATAAACATGGCATATATTTAAAAGCATTAAACTAAGTGTTTAATAGTTTTTTATGGCGAATGGCAGAAATGAATTACAACGTGATTACAAAATGGCGTTAAAAAATAGGTTGTAAATTTACTGAATCAAACTCGAAGCAGCAATTTTATGTCTAAATAATCTATAAAGATACAGGGATAGTAATAAAAAATAACCGTCTCTAGCGGTATTGGCCTCAATGTTATAAACCTGTGAAATCGTTGTTTGAATCCATGTAGAACAACTTTTTGTATCTTTTGTTATTGTAAGATGACCCAATGGTTGGATGGCATGTGAAAAGGATACGTGTCCAAAATCCTAATGGAGAAGGCGTACATTAGGGAAGGCCTATGTTCCAGCAATAGACTAACCTAGGCTGATGATATATAAGAAAAAAAACTTTTAAAGTGAATAAATTTAAATATCTGTTATGTTTTTCTATATCATTTGCCAGCACAAAAATATTTTTTTGTAAAAATTATTATTCTTAAGCAAGGCCAAATATATCCTTCCTAGATCGAGGGTTGACCTGCAATGATTTAATCCAGTTTACTTTGCCTATGCTTTTTAACGTCCTAATGGTGAGGCAATGGGTTATTAGTCATAGCCTATGGGCTATGGAAGCTACAAGAGGTAGATAATGGCATCCTATGTGTTATGTTCATACGTATCGAATCTAGTTGCGTAACCTTTCTCCAGTAAATGACCCAGAAAGGCATAAGGGCTCGCACTCACATCACTAAAACTTTGGTCCAGGTGCCTGCAAACTGTACTGTTAAGCACAGTTATATAAATATAATATAATATAGATAAAGTAGAAATGGTGAGATATTATACAAATAATTTTATTTACTTAAAAAAGACTCGAAAATCGCTAGTATCGTAAAAAGTGTATTTTATTGTAAAGTCGGTGCAAATCTAATATTTTTGCTTGAAAAAAAGTTTTTATAAAGGGTTATAAATGGCACTCGCTGGATCGGATTGAAAAATCTGTTTTTGTTCTAGAGCAACTTATTGATATGTTAAGTAATGTGAAGCGTCAAGACTAGACTCCTTATTTGAAAACATACGTATACTCTACTACGTAAATACAATTTAGGAACTTTTCTCATTTTTTCAATAAAATACTTACATTTTCTTTAACCTCTCTTCAAAGTAAAACTTAATTAAGGATCAATTAAAAAGCAATAGGGCTCTCATTTTACCCTGATAGCTTTCGTTGTGTTTATCTTCTCAAACGCCACATTCACACTTTAATAATGAACAAAGTATAAATTGAAAAACCTTATTAAATTTATTAAACAGTGTTCGTAGTGTAATAAACTTGTGTAGTCGAATGTCAAAAAAAAAACAAGAGGCGTATGGAAAATACATCTCCCTTTTTCGGTATGCAAATGGTTTCCAAGTATGGAGGCGATTTACATTGATGAAAAACAAACAATGCTTCGTACTTTATTTATAAAATGACGGTGCTGAGTTATTTTACTTTATTACAGTTGTTTTAACAATGTAATTATATATTTTAGACTTCATAAATTTCAAATTCTAGAAAACAGGAAGTTTATTTAAATAAAAAAATCCTGTAAGTTTCTAACAATAGTATTCGTGAATTAAGATTGATTGATATTTACTTTTGTATATTCAATCATAATTAAAAACTTTATTCCAATGTAAGGAGCAATAAAAAACATTAGATATTTCTTAAAATATGCTTCAACATTGCTGCGCCAGATCAAGTAATATTACACACTAAAATTATTATATAAGCATCCAATCAAGCAGCTTCTTACATTTTATACGCTAATTAAATGGGTTAGTCGTAGTACATTGATTCTTAAAAAAAATAATTATATAAAACAATAAAATTAAATAAGCAAATATATATGAGTACGTTTATCAAGCTATTATTTATCCATTTTAAAACCTACTAACTCACATGAAATGTAATGAAATATGTTAACTACAATGGGTAACTGGTTAAAAGATTAAATTACAGATGACGTGGTTAGTTTCATTATAAATTCTGATTTAAATGCGAGGACAGCCTTATTAATATTTAATTTAAAATAAAGTTTCATTTCGTATTTGTATGAACTAACCAAATGTATATATATAAATTTAAAAGTACTTGTCTGAACTTCGTTTAATGAAATATATCTAAGACTATGATTATTATTTTTACTAAATCATCGCAGGTTCATAATAACAGAATCAATTTCAAATTTCGATTATATACAAGACAGCTTATTTCTATATAGCCAATAATAATTATTAGTATCTAAGATTTTTATTCCTACTGTGATGATACAATAAAATGAAAATAAAGAATTACTATCTTTTATTTAAACTATAAGTTTTCTACTTCTGTAGTATTTACAATGGTATTAGTTTACATGGTATTCGTTTTGCAAGTCATACTAAATGGAAAACTTATTATTTAATCATAAAAAAATTATTAGTTCTTAATACAAGAATTATATCTTTTCTTCAAGTAATACTTTCAAGACAACTTTGCTTACATTATATAAAATACCAATATTTACTCTGATATTTTAAGTCATTGTAATAATTTTAGCCTAAAAATTCTAAGAGCTCTGAATAATGATTTATGTACATGTAAATAGGGTTGAAATCATTCACAAAACGTGTGAATAATCATTAAAATACATTTTGATTCACCCCTTTCTACCGCGTTCAGCTGTTTCAAATTTAAATATTCTATCCAGTCCCGAATGCACATTAGTAGTATATTTGAAAAAATTTCACGTTCGAACTATTTATAGCTTTCAAAATGGTAAACTCCGACGTAATCGAGTATCACATTTTATATATTGGCACCAGAGCACTTTATTATTAAAAACTCGCTTACTGAAGTTTTATTACAAGTCTTCAATAAAAATGAGAGCCGAGGCTGTAACAATGAGTCTCTGTCAGAAATCCTTTATTTGCAATCGATTGTAACAGTCGAATGCACTACGAGTTATTTTTTTCACAATCAGGATCATTTTTAAATGTGACTAATTGCACAATAAATTTTATAGTGTCATTCTACAATGTTATATAAAGTAAACGAATTTAAAGTTTGTTTTACTGTGTTATCTTGATAGAGTGCTTCTAACGTGTATATTTGTAACTATACGTTTTTTTTTATGAAAATTTAAATGTTAGGTATCATAAGATTTTAGCATAAGAGGACTAAACTAAAATGAACCAAAACTTATTTTATTATTATTTTACTCTTTAAATAATTATTAGAAGAATATTATAGAATTAAATTAAATTTCCTACAAATAACCAGTTTTGTGTTCTAGTTTCATACAAAGATAAATCTATCCTCAATATTATTCCCAACACATATGCTGTGGTTCTAGTTGCATACAAAAAGACAAATCTATCCTCAATATTATTCCCTACACATATACCTTCCAGTTGTTAGTTATATTACCATCAAAAATTTCTTTCAGCGCAAACCCGCCTTCCCTTTGTCCATTCATATAACACTGGCTGCTACTCCTAACTTCGTTCGCATGGAATCGCGTGATGTTTTTGAATATAATAAATAGTGTAAAGTATAGATGGTACATAATATTTCCTAATTGTGTAAGACTTTAGACATTAAATTTTATGGTTTTAATTTCAATGTTGACTGATTTCCATCTGGACTTTCATTCCCCTTTTTAACACTTTTTTTCACCTACGTATTTTCCTATGAACTCCTTGAATCTATTATATGTATGTACTAAACTTTATCAAAATCGGTTCAGTGATTTAGACTGTAAACACGGAATACATACAGAGCATTTATAATATTAGTAAGAATTATACCTTTCAAACCATGCAAAATTTACTTATAATTATTTGCAGGAACTTTTCGTTTACTTAGGCTATTATAAAAAAAGAAAACTTAAAATAAAAGCTGTTTTTAAATCCATTCAAACTTGCTATATAAAATCAAAGCAAAGTGTCAAAATTTATAAAACCATAGCAAATATT
>JAGSMT010000934.1:0-26964 GCA_029286875.1 Lamproptera curius | reverse complement strand
CCACGTCGCGGCCGGGGTCGCCGAAGACCGGAACCGTGCCTGCGGCCCTGGCTAAAAGGACAAGAGAAAGGAAAAACCGTTGGTTTTTAGTGGGTAACCGGCCGGCCCATCTTGGTCCGGGGAGCCCCACATTACCCCGCTGCCCTCACTTTGGCGGCGGGGAGTCCGTGCTGGATTTTTCCAACGGCGCAAAAAAAAGGTTAGGGTTCCCTTGAGGGTGGGCGGTGCCCCGGACACCCAAAACGCATTCAACACCCTGCCCTGGGCCTCCATAAAGGAGGCGCCCGATACCAACGGGTGCCTCCCACCCGCAAAAGGGGCGGATCGGGGCCTACCTGTCGCATCGACGTGTCGAGTTCCCGTGCCGAGATGGGGCCCCGGACCACCGAGGTACCGTGTGGAGTTCCACAGGGTCGGTGTTGGGACCGCTTCTGGGAACGTTGGTTTTGAGGGCCAGGTAAGGGAATATCGAGGGTGTCGACGTCCGGACGCGGGACGACACCCCACCGCCCGTGGCACCACCGCAGGGCTGCGATTCTCGCCACCGCCGGGTCGCCCGGCAATTGGGCGATCCGGCGGTTAGGGGACTAGAGGTGGCGTTGGAAAATCCGAGGCCCCCATACTTTTCCGGGCCTTTAAGCCCACCCGCGGGCGCCCACATAGTCGTTTTGGGCGTCCGCGTCGGACGCTCGCCGACAATGAAAATATCTCGGCCTAGTCCTTAGACCGCCGATGGAAGTTTTGCGCCCATTTTGAGCGCCTTTCGCGTTTAGGAGGGCGAGAAGCAGCAGGCCTCGGCAGATGCTCCCCAAAAACCGGAGGACCCAGCAGTTCTGTCGCCGCCTGGTACGCCGGGGTAGCAGGTCCATGGTCCCGCATTGGGGCACCCGTGGGGCCGACACCCCAAAAGGGAGAGACGGCAATATTGGAAGAACCCAGAGGGTGTTGGGCGATCCGGGCCGCCAGGCTCCGGACCATTCTCCCCGGGAGGCGGGCGTGCCCGTTGCCGCTGGCCTCTTGCCCTGGGACCTGATTGCGAAACTCCGTCACTTCTTTTCTGGCGGGAGGAGGCGGAGGTCTCGGCCCGGCCAGCCCCGGAAGAGATAAGGGGGCGAGACGAAGGCCTCCCTTGAATAAGGAGGGGGAGCTGGGGTGGGAGCACCCCAGCGCCGGCCGTCAAACCAATAGAAGCTTAATACGCCCCGAAAGGGTTGAAAGAGGACACGGTTTCCCAAACATTCCCGGCGCGACGAGGTTCTTCCCCAACAGGCTTTTCCCGGGAGGACCGGTGCCGGCCGGGGGAGCCCAAGAGGAGTGCCACCACTGGGCGTGGCCGAAGAGACGGCCTTCCACGCTGGAAGAGGTTCCAGCCTTGGGTCGAGCAACGCCGAGCTGCAACAGGGGCACGACCTTTGCCCGCCCAGGTGGCAGGAGCCTTGAGAGCGAAATTGGGGCGCCGTCCTTGCTTTCTGCGAGGACGGACCCAAGCGGGGCCGGGAAAGGGACAGGGGCCGGAGCGCCCTGGCTTCCGCAGAAGAAGGCCAGGGCGTTGAAGAAGGCCAGGGGCCGAAGAGCGGCGCAGCGCGCAAACCTTCCCCGACATTGAGCCCCTGGGCGGCCGGGCAAGAGGGGGTGCCCGCCGCCCAGAGAAGGGTTTCAAAGGGGCGCCGTGCTGTTTTTCCGGCACGGCGCTTAAAGGGTTCCGGGTGTCCCAACACACCTGGAGAAAGAGGCCCGAGGGGCCCCGCGCCGTCGCGAGACAATCAGTGCCCGCGGCCCGGCTAAGCGACAGAGAAAGGAAAAGTTGGTTTTAGTGGGTATAGGCCCCCACCGGCCGGGGTTCTATCCCCGCCCCTATTGGCGGGGGAACCAAGCTGGATTTTTTCCAACGGGAAAAAAAAAAAAAAAAAAGGTTCCAGCGAGAGGAGCACACGGATTCGATGGTCCCAGATGGCACGGATGAGGCGAGCCCCGAACAGGTTCCGCTTTGTCGAGCGGTGGGCCGACCTGCGGCTGGGCTGGTCGGGAAGCAAGGGAAAACCCGGCCGGCCTGAGGTGTAAGGCGCGGGGAGGAGGCGGTCCGGGGCTTGCCCGCCGATGCGTGGGAGGTGCGAGGGGACGGGCGCGGAGGTGGTGCCGCCCTTCCCGTCCCTCGCAAACCAGGGTGGAGCCGCGGGGAAGAGGAGGGGCTGCAGGTGCCTCCCTATCCCCGCGACTAAAGGGGCGCACCGCTGATGCGGGTGGGGGCCGGGGGGGAATTCGGGGGTGTCGACTTCCCGCGGCCGAAATGGAGCGGGGCGGAGGTAACACGAGCCGCCGCCCCAGGAGTTTGGTCCCCGGGTCAGGGAACCCTTTCTAGGCCCCCAGAAGGATCGGGGGGAATCTGTTACCGAACACAGGGTGACGGGGGCGCCGGTTCCGACGCGCCCAGAGGAGGCAGATGGCCGTGGCAGATGGGCTGTTTCGGCCAGCGCTGGTGGGGGTTGGGAGATGAGTGCAAAACGTTCCGGACCCCACCCAAAGCGTCAGGAAGGAACAAGTGGGGTTTTTACGGTGGATCCGGACATAACCTGCTTTGCCCCGGGGAGCGGGAGGTAGGCATTTTCAAAAAAAAAAAAAAAGGGGTTAGGTTAGGTTTTTTTTTTTTTTTTTTTTATTAACATCTTTACAACTTTTATTCAAAGGGATTTTCTTTGTTTTATATAATGCATTAACTTATTCATTGAGAATATTCCTCAAAACGGATTTGATACGACCGGCCAGATAACATATCCCCATTAAAATAAAATAATAACTTATTCAAATATTGAATATTATCATTATACATTTTTAAAACGGTTTTAATTGATTTAGGATTAGGGAGATGTTCCCCGGACAAGGATTTGATACAATTTTGTTCCCGTTAACATATCCCATTACATCTTATACTGGTTATACAAATTAAAAAGATATATTTCTACCATTATACGATTATAAGTAATAAACTAATTCAATTATGATAACTCAATTTATTACAATACTGAATTATTGTTTGTTCGTTAAACCGGTCTTGTTCGCTTTTTTCTTTTATTTGAGAGTATGCACCGGATCGACTGATTTGATACAGTCTGTCCGGGGTAAAATATTCCATTACAATTATAATATATGATACATTTCGTATTCATAAATATTTTTTATTATAAATTATACGTTTATAATTAAAAAATACTTTAAAAATATGACAACTTGTTGGAAGTTTTTCCGGCAGACGCTATTTGAAATATCTGCCGGGTTAATATTCCCTTTTTAAACCTTATAATTTATAC
This sequence comes from Lamproptera curius, assembly GCA_029286875.1. Classification (NCBI taxonomy): domain Eukaryota; kingdom Metazoa; phylum Arthropoda; class Insecta; order Lepidoptera; family Papilionidae; genus Lamproptera; species Lamproptera curius. Next base: position 23,659 of record JAGSMT010000934.1, on the reverse strand, counting down.
TAACAAACATTGTATTCATAAATATTTTTTGTTCCAACATTATACGTTTATAATTAAAATACAATTAAGTATGACAACTTGTTAGGGGGAGTATATTTGGGAAACGCTATTTGAAATCTGCCGGCAAATATCCCCTTACATTATATCACCTATATTATTTTCTATCAAATTATTTAAAATAATACACTAATTTAAATAAAATTATTCTGTTTTGAGATTATGTTCGGCAGACTGGTTTGAAATGTCTTTCCGAGTAAATTCTCCCATTACATTATATTAGAATAATTGGTAACTTAACACATAGAAATTAAAGGATTTGTTTTACAAATTTGGCCAATATGTTCATTTGTCGCATATTATTTTTGTTTCTCGATTTTTTAATTAGGGTGATGTTTCCAGGCAGAACGCATTTGATACAATTCTGTCCGAACATATCCCCTTACATTGTGTCACATTTATAAAACATTCCCTAATAAATATTCTAGTATTTGAATTTAGTAAAATATTGATGGATTTTGGCCAAATAAAATATATATATATATATGTTATTTAATTATCCATTTTTCGACGTTTCGCATTTTAAAATAACTTTATGCGGACCGTAATCTATTCTGTCAATGATCCTGTTCTTCCGGGGAGTAACTGTGGGCTGTGGGAGAAAAGGGTGGAAGTGGAGATGGATGCGTTGTAACGGTTGTGCGACAAAATTATTTTGAGGACGGCCCTTTTGGGGCAGCCGCGGTGGTGGGACACGCAGTGCGCATAGGTTGTTCGTTGTCGTCGAACACTTGCTTTTGGTGGCCAAGCCCAGGCATTGTGACACTGGGAACGGTTAAATTCTTTCGACATGTACTGCGGTGATCAACAAAACCCGCCCATTTTCACACTTTCGCCAGACGGAAGGCCGGACGAAAACGGCATTGTAAAACTGGGGTTCCGGTTGGGCGTTGAATCGGAATTTCAAATCCTCCTGATAATCGGTCTTTGTTGGGGTTCGCCTCTGATAATGCTCACCAAGTCCTCGTGGAACGTCCCGAGACCCCTTTGAGGACGGGAGACATCGGGCGTCTGGAGGGTTGACGTATCTGCGGAGTTCTTAGTGCGATTGATGGGCCGTCTCTTTGTTTGCGGTATCGAATTTACCTTAAGTTTTTATGATCAGGATCCGGGGGAAGCCGGAGTTCTTAAAGTTGATGTTGCCCCCGGCCCGATGATGTCCTGCTTCGACTTGACGTCAAATTTAGCGGAGACGATTGCTGGTTTTGTGGTGGCGAGTTTGGGTTTGTTGTGAACGTTTTAACTGGCCGGGGCTTGGCGTTACGGAGCACACGCGATCGGCGGGTTTGTACCGGAGCGCGCGGGCGGAGGAGTTTAAATTCCGAACCCTCTGACGGGACGATTTCCTCCTTCAATCCGGGTGGTGTTGGCGGGCGAGAGGCTGAGGGGTGGCAGGAATCGTTCCAGAGTCTCACGACCGGCGAATTTCCTGCGCGGCAGATGAGGCGCTTTTAGCCGCTGAATTTTGCCCAGCACCGCTGGTAATGGGTACAAGGCGCGGAACGGGTCCAATAATCGAGGGTTTGACGTCCCCGAACCGGGGGGGGGTAAAATGGGGTATTTAAAGTTTTAATACAAAGATTGTTTCGGTTTTAGAAAACCACCTAAGCTTTTGGGAAGGGGGGGGGGCAAATTTTCTGTTTTTTCGCTGATATCGCGTCTATTTGGTGCGGGTTGGGGAAGGATGAAGAACGAAGGATTTGTGTCAAAAGGTGAGTGATTTTTAAAATTTGATTCTAAGAAGATTTCTTGAAAAATGGAGAAAGAAAACTCCGAAACTATGCAAGGATCCGCCGAAATACTTTTAACGGGTAGTACAATTAGTTTTTATTATGGAAAAAGTCAGAACAAGGTGTGATGGTTAAAGATATGTTAATTTTAAAGGGATTGTTGGGGAAACTGAATTGTATAAATGAAAACCCCGGATAGGTTTTGTTTTAAAACGGTTGCAAATTTTGGGAAATTTTGGCGGAGGATGGTTGAAAAAGGGGGGAGGGTTAGGGGTTGTTGGGGTTAGGGGTTCCCCCCGACGGGTTGGCGTGGGGGCCCTTTGAGGTGGGGGCCCGGGTCCCACCTGACTTGCCCAAACCATCACCCCCGCCGGGCTGTAAAAGGGGGGGCGCCCCCCGATTTCCCCACCGGGGTGCCCCTCCCCCTTAAACCCCCGCCCGGGTGAAAAAGGGGCCTACCCGCGCTTTGAAAGGGGTCGGGGCCCCCTGTGCCGAGGGCCCGGCCAAGGGCCCGGACCACAGGGGTTTGGGGGTTGGGGGGGACCGCTTCTGTGGAACGTGGATTTGATTGGGTTCGTGGGGTAAATATCGAGGGTGTCGACGTCCTTGTTCGGAAAATTTCGTCACCCCGTACCATTTTGGGGCTGCGATTTCGCCACGCCGGGGTCGCTCAAGGGGCATCCGGCGGTTAGGACAGAGGTGGGTGAAAACGAGGCCCTTTACTTTACGGCCCCGGAACGCGCCACCGCGACGCCCACAATTTTCGGCGTCGCGTCGACGTCGCCGAGATAAGATCTCGGCCCACCAGACCGCTGATGGAAGTTTTCCCCATTTTGAGCGCCTCGGCCCAGAGTGGCGGGGCGGAGCCCGGGCTCCCCACCGGAGGGACCCAGGCCCTGTCGCGCCGTACGCCGGAGTGCCGGTCCACCTGGGGCACCGCGTGGGCCGACACCCCAAAGGAGAGCAGGCAAAAAGAACTAGAGGGTTGCAACCCGGGCCAGGGGCTACTGACCATCTCCGGGAGGCGGGGCCTGATGGCTGGCCCTTCCTGGGACCTGACGAAACCCGCGCACCTTCCTGGCGCGAGGAGGGAGGTCCGGGGCTCGCCGCCCCCAGAAAGATAAGGGGGCAGAGACGAATTGCGCCCCCCAAAACAGGAGGGGAGTTGCGGCTGGACACCCAGCGCCGGTCTCATAGTTTAAGCCCGTTTAAAGGGTGGCAGGAGGACACGGCCCTTAAATTCCGCGCGACGCAGGTTCTCCGGGACACGGCTGTTTGAGGACCCGGGGCGTGGCCGGAGGGAGCCCACTGGGAGTGCCACCACCGTGGCGAGGCAAGAGACCCCAACACGGTTTGGAAGAGCCCAGCCGGGCGAGCAAACCCGAGAGCGCGTAAAGGGCACGACCTTTCGCTTCCCGCTGTAAAAGGGAGCCAGAGAGAAAGGCGCCGTCCCTTTTTTGCGAGGACGGGATGGCCCGAAAGGAGGCCGGAAAGGGAAGGAGGCCGAGGAGCGCCCTGGCTTCCCGGAGGAAAGCGGGCGCGAAGAGTGGCGACGCGCAACCTTCCCCTGACATTACCCCGGGCGGCCGGCGGGTGCCCGCGCCCAGAGAAGGGTCAGGGAGCGCGTGTGTTTGTTCCGGCACGGCGCCAGGAGTTCCGGGTGTCCCAACACACCGGAGAGAAGAGGCCTGAGAGGGCACGTCGCGCCGGGTCGCCGAGCAGGATCAGTGCCCGCGGCCCCGGCTACAGCGAAGAGAAAGGAACAACCGTGGTTTTTAGTGGGCATCCGGCGCTCCATCTTGGTCGGGAGCCACATATCGCTGCCCTCACTTTGGCGGCGGGAATCCGTGATTTTTCCAACGGCAAAAAAAAAAAAAAGAAAAAAGGTTCCGCTTGTGCAGGGTGGGTCAGGACCCGCGGCGGTCAGCGCGGGAAGCTAAAGGAACCTGGCCGGGCCTGTGGTGCGCCGCTGTGGAGGAGGTTCCCGGGCCTGCAAAGCCCGCTTTGGATGCGCCTTGAGGGTGGAGGACGGTTGCAGGAGGAGGGCCGCCTTCCTGTCCTTCGCAAAAGGAGGAGTCGGGGGAAGAGGAGTGTCGGTATTCCGAGGCCGCCTCCCTATCTCCGCGACTGAGCCGCACCGCTGATGCGTGGAGGCCGGGGAGGGGACATTCGGCATGGTCGTCGATCTCCCTCCTTCTGCGGCCGAAATGGAGCGCGGCGGAGCGTAACATCTGGCCGCTGGGGCCAGGAGTTTGTCATTGCGGTCAGGAACTCTGCCCATGGTTCCCGAAGAACAGATTCGGGAATCGTTACCGAACTACAGGGCCGAGACAAGGCCCTTGTTCCGACGCGCCCAGAGGGACGCAGATGGCCGTAAGGCTGAGATGGGCTGTTTGGCGGCCAGCGCTGGTGGGGTTGCAGATGAGTGCAAAACGTTCCTGACCCACCCTAAAGCGTCAGGAAGGAACAACGTGGTGGTTTTAGTCGGTGAGTCCGACATAACCGTCTTTGCCCCGGAGGACGGGTATGCTAGCATTTCACGGTAAAAAAAAAAAAAAAAAAAGGTTAGGTTCCCCAGAAGTACCCGGAGAGTTCGGTGCCCTTCAAATTGAGGGCAAACGCACGCCCCGGGTCCGATGGCATTCCGGGACGCGGCCTGGGCTGGCCTAGGGAGCCCTGAGCCCAGTGAGGACGATGTTCTCGCCTGTCTGGCTCAGCCTTGCCACCACAAGAGGTGGGAAGACAGGAGACCCGTCCTCTCAAAGGAGGGCGTCCTGGGACCCTCCGCCTACAGGCCGATCGTGCACTGGACGATGGGAAAACCAAGAATCGGCGGCCCGCATCGTCCAGCACCTGGAGCCGTCGGCCCAATCTGGCGGAGGGCATATTTCCTGCGGGCTGGTCGACCGTCCACGCGGTGCTGCGGGTCAGGTCCCTGACGCAGGATGCGGTGTCCCGGGTGGGTGTTTGGCGGTTACCGACTCAACGCATTTAACACCCTGCCCTGGGCCTGCATAAGGAGGCCCGAACCACGGCTCCCTACCCGCAAAGGGTGATCGCCACCTTCCATGACGCGCGAGCCCCGTGCCGGATGGGCCCGGACCATCGAGGGGTGGAGTTCCCGGGCCGGTGTTGGGACCGCTTCTGTGGAACGTTGGTTTTGATTGGGCCGGGGCCACGAGGGTGCGACGTCACTTGTTACGCGGACGACCCTCTACCGCCGGGACCATTTCGGGTTGCGATTTCCGCCACCCGGGGCGCTCGAAAAGCCATCCGGCGGTTAGACGAGGTGGCGTGGAAAATCCGGAGGCCCTTTATTTTACGGGCCTGAACGCCACCCGGGGACGCCCACAAGTCGTTTTAGGCGTCCGCGCGACGTCAAGCCCGATGAAAATCTCGGCCCATCCCAGACCCCGATGGAGGTTTTCGCCCATGAGGCCTGCGGCCAGAGTGGGAGGAGCGCGCTCCGGCAGACTGCCCCCAATACTGAGGACCAGACCCTGTCGCCGCCGCGCCGGAGCCGCGGTCCATGGTCCCTGGGGCACCTGGGGCCGACACCCTCCAAAAGGGGAGTACTGTACCAAGGAGAACCCAGAGGGTGGGCGATCCGCCGTAGGGGTACCGACCATCTCCGGGAGGCGGCGCCGTTGGCTGGTTTTTGCCCTGGGACCGACGCAGAAATCCTCGCGCACTCTTCCGGCGCGAGGAGGGAGGTCTCGGGGCTTTGCCAGCCCCGAAGAGAAAGGGCGCAGAGAGGAATTGGCCCCCTGAAACAGGGGGGAGCCGGGTGAGCACCCGCGCCGGCCGTCAAAACAAAGTTTTACGCCCCGTCTTGGGGGTTGGAAGAATGGCTCCCTTAACCCGCGCGACGCAGGTTCTCTCGGGACACGGCTGTTTCGGAGGCACCCGTGCGCGTGGCCGGTAGGGAGCCTACAGAGGAGTGCTCACCACTCGTGGCGTATGCGAAGAGACGGCCCAACACGCGCTGGAAGAGTGCCCAGCCTGGGTCGAGCAACGCCGAGAGCTGCGTAGGTCGGGGCACGACCTTTCGCTTCCGCTGTAGTGACGCAGGATGCTAGAGAGCGAAAGGTCGTGGGGCGCCGTCCTTGCTTTTGCGAGGACGTGATGGCCGGAAGGAGGCCGCGAAGGGACAGGAGGCCGAGAGCGCCCTGGTATCCGCAGAAGAAGGCCAGGGCGCGGAAGAGTGGCGTGCGCGCAACCTTCCTGACACTGAGCCCCTGGGCAGGCCGGCAAGAGGGTGCCCGCCGCCCAGAGAAGGGCTCAAGAGGGGCGCCGTGCTGTTTGTTCCGGCACGGCGCCTAGTGACGTTCCGGTGTCCCAACACACCTGGTGAGAAGAGGCCCGAGAGGAAGCAGTCGCGCCGGGTCGCCGATGACTGTAATCAGTGCCCGCGGCCCTCGGCTAAAGCGACAGGAGAAAGGAACAACCGCTTGGTTTTTAGTGGGTATACTGGCCGCTCCATCTTGGTCCGGGGAGCCCCACATATCCTGCTGCCCCTCACTTTTGGCGGCGGGGAATCCGTAAGCTGGATTTTTCCAAGGGCAAAAAAAAAAAAAAAAAAAAAAAAAGGTTAGTTCCCTCAGAGACGAATTGCGCTCCCTTGCAAAGGAGTGGAGTGCGGCTGGAGCACCCCAGCGCTGGCGTCAACAAAGCTCATACGCCGTCTTAAGTGGTGGCTAGAGAGGACACGGTTCTAACATTCCGCGCGACGCAGGTTCTCTCGGACACGGTTGTTTCTGGGAGGTACCAGTGCGTGGCCGGTAGGGAGCCAAGAGGAGTGCACACCGTGGCGTGCAAAGCAAGAGACGCCCAACACGCGCTGGAAGAGTGCCCAGCCGGTCGAGCAACGCGAGAGCTGCGTAGTGTAGGGCACGACCTTTCGCTCCTGCCGTAGTACGCAGGATGGTAGGAGAGCGAAAGGTCGGGGCGCCGTCCTTGCTTTTTGCGAGGACGGATGGCCCGGAAGGAGGCGCGAGGGACAGGAGGCCGTGAGCGCCTGGCTATCCGCAGAAGAAGGCCAGGGCGCCGAAGAGTGGCGTACGCGGCAACCTTCCCCTGACACTGAGCCCGGGCGCCGGCAAGAGGGTCCCGCCGCCCAGAGAAAGGGCCTTTCAAGGGGCCGTGTTGTTTGTTCCGGGCACGGTTTAAAGCGAAGGTTCCGGTTGTCCCAACACACCTGGTGAGAAAAGAGTTCCGAGAGGGGAAACGTCGCGCCGGGGTGCGATGACTGTAACGGCCCGCGGCCCCGGCTAAAGGACAGGAGGGAACAAACTGGTTTTTTAGTGGGTTTGGCCGCCCATTTTGGTCCGGGGAGCCTTAAATATCCCTCCTGCCCCTCACTTTGGCGGCGGGGAACTGCAAGCCGATTTTTCCAACGGCAAAAAAAAAAAAAAAAAAAAAAAATTAGGTTCCCCCAGAGACGAATTGCCCCTTGCAAACAGGGAGGGGGCCTGGAGGCACCCCAGCGCTGGGCCGTCAAACAAAGGCCAACGCCCCGTTCTGGTGGTGGCGGAAGAGGGACACGGTTTAAACATTCCGGCGGACGCAGGCCTTCCCGGGACAGGTTGTTTCGGGAGGTACCCAAAGGCTGGGCGGTGGTAGGGGAGCCCAACAGAGGAGGGTTAAACCGGTGGCGTTTGGCCAAGAGACGGCCCCAAACGCGCTGGAAGAGTGCCCAGCCCTCAAGAGCAACGCCGAGAGCTGCGTAAGTCAGGGGCACGACCTTCGCTTCCTGCCGTAGAAGCAGGATGGAGAGAGCGAAAGGTCGGGGGCCGTCCTTTGCTTTTTGGAGGACGTGATGGCCCGGAAGGGTGCGAAAGGGACAGGAGGCCGGAGCGCCCCCATCCGGCAGAAGAAGGCCAGGGCGCCGAAGAGTGGCGTACGCGCCAACCTTTCCCGGACACTGAGCCCCTGGGCGGCCGGGCAAGAGGGTGCCCGCCGCCCGAGGGGCTCAAGAGGGGCGCCGTGCTTTTCCCGGCACGGCGCCCAAAGGCGAGTTCCGGGTTCCCAACAACCCTGGTGAGAAGGGCCCGGAGAGGGGAGTCGCGCCGGGGTCGCCGATACCGTAACGGGCCCGCGGCCCCGGCTAAAGCGCGGACAGGAGAAAGGAAACAACCGGTTTTTTAGGGGGTATACCCGCTCCATTTTGGTCCGGGGAGGCCCCCACATATTCCCTGCTGCCCTCACTTGGCGGGGAATCCGTGTTGATTTTTCCAACGGCAAAAAAAAAAAAAAAAAGGTTAGGTTTCCCCGAACAGGTTCCCGCCGGTCGTAGCGGGGCCCGGACCGGCTTGCTGGGTTGGCCGGGAAGCAGAACCCCTGGGGCCTTGAGGGCGGCCGGGGGAGGAGGGGGCCCGGGCGGGCTGAATAAGCCCGCCGGATGCGCCCAAGGAGGGTGCGGGAGGGACGGGTTGCGGAGGAAGTTCCCCTTCCCGTCTCGCAAAAGGGGAGTCGCGGGGGAAGAGGGAGGTCGGTTATTCCGGAGGCCGCCTCCCTATCCTCCGCGACGAGGGGGCCGCACCGCTGATGCGGTGGAGGCCGGAGGGGGACATTCGGCATGGTCGCTCGATCTTCCCTTCTGCGGCCGAATGGAGCCAGCGGCGGAGCGAACATCTGAGCGCCGCTGGGGCAGGAGTTCGGTCCTTGCGTGTCAGGAACTCCTAGTTCTATGGTCTTCGAGTAACAGACCCGGGGAGTCTGTTACCTAACTACAGGGGTTGAGACGAAGGCGCGCTAGTTCCGACGCGCCAGGGGAGGCAGATGGCCGTAAGGTCGGAGATGGGCGTTCGCGGCCAGCGCCGGTGGGGTTGCAGATGAGTGCAAAACGTTCCTGTGACCCCACCCCAAGGCGCCAGGAAGGAACAACGTGGTGGTTTTAGTCGGTGCGAGTCCGACATAACCTGTCTTGCCCCCGCGAGGACGGCATGGTAGGCATTTCCAGAAAAAAAAAAAAAAAGGTTAGGTTAGGTTAGCCCTGTCCTCTGAACAGGTTCCCGCTTTGTCGTAGCGGTGGGGCTCAGTACCTGCGGCTCTGCTGGTCGCGGGAAGCTAGAGAACCTGGCCGGCCTGAGGTGAAGGCGCCGGAGGAGGTTGCCCGCGGGCTGAACAAGCCCGCTTTGATGCGCTTTGAGGTGCGAGGGACGGTTGCAGGAGGTAGACGTGCCGCCCTTCCTGTCCTCGCAATTAGGGTGGAGTCGCGGGGAAGAGGAGGTCGGTTCCAGGCTGCCTCCTATCCTCCGCGACTGGAGGCTGCACCGCTGATGCGGTGGAGGGGCCGTGGAGGGGGACATTCGGCAAGGTGTCGTCGATCTCCTCCTTCTGCGGCCCGAAATAAGCGGCGGAGGAACATCTGAGCCGCCGCTGGGGCCAGGAGTTTGGTCCTTACGGGTCAGGGAACCCTAGTTCTTGGCGAGCCCAACAGACGGGGAATTGTTACCAAACCAGGGCTGGAGACGAAGGGCGCTTGGGGTTCCGACGCGCCCAGAGGGGAGGGGGATGGCCGTTGGGTAGATGGGGCGTTTGGCGGCCAGCGCCGGGGGTTTGGCAGATGATGATAAACGTTCCTGTGACCCCACCCCAAAAGCGGCCGGAAGGGGAAACAACGGGTGGTTTTATTGGTGGAGTCCGACATAACCCGTCCTTTGCCCCAAGGGAGGACGGATGGTTAGTATTTCCCACGGTAAAAAAAAAAAAAAAAAAGGGTTAGCTCCCTGGTCCCCCGAACAGGTTCTCGCCGGTCGTGCGGGTGGGGGTTTCAGGACCTGCGGGCTTGGGCCGCCGCGGGAAAGCTAAGAGAAACCCGGGCCGGGCCTGAGGAGGCCGCGGGGAGGAGGTTGCCCGGGTCAGGCCCGCATTGGATGCGCCCTTTGGAGGGTGCGTGAGGGACGGGTTGCAGGAGGTGAGCCGCCCTTCCCGTCCTCCTAACCAGGGTGGAGTCGGGGGAAAGGAGTGTCGGACCTGGTGGTCCCTATCCTCCGGGCGACTTGAAATGCAATTGATGCGGGTGGGGGCTGGAGGGGGGACATTCGGCATGGTGTCGTCGATCTCCTCCTTCGCGGCTAAAGAGCCAGCGGTGAGCAAATCTGGAGCCCCGGGGGGGCCAGGAGTTTGGTCCCTGCGGGTCAGGGCCCTAGCCCATGGCTTTGGAGTAACAGACCCGGGGAGCCCGTTACCAACCATGGGGCCGAGACGAAGGGGCGCGTTCCGGAGGCCCGGGGAGGCCAGAGGCCGTAAGGCCGAGGATGGGCCGTTTGGCGGCCAGCGCCGGTGGGGTTGCAGATGGAGTGCAGAACGCCCTGGACCCCCCCCAAGGCGTCAGGAAGGAACAATGGTGGTTTTAGGTTTGGGAGTCCTGACAAACCCGGTTCTTCCCCCGGCAGGACGGGGTTGGCGGAGGATTTCCCCACGGTAAAAAAAAAAAAAAAAAAAAAGGTTAGCTCCTGTCGCCGCCTTGGCCGGGGTCGGTTAGGTCCATGGTCCCGTACCAAACCCGTGGGGCCGGACACCTCCAAAAAGGAGAGGCAGGCCAAGGAGGACCCAGAGGGTGGGCGATCCGGGCCAGGGGGTTATTCCCATCTCCGGCGAGGCGGTGGCCCTGATGGCTGGCTATTTGCCCTGGGGACCCAGAGCGAAATCCTCGCGCACTTTTTCCTGGGAGGAGGGAGGTCCGGGCTGCAGGCCGGCCCCAGAGGAGGTAAGGGGCGCAGAGATGAAATTGCGCCCTTTGGAATACAGGAATGGGGTGCGGGCGGACACCCCAGCGCCGGGCCGTCAAACCATAGGCTTAACCGCCCTGTTCCCAAAGTGGTTGGGAAAGAGGACACCCCCAACACCCGCGCCGACGACCTTCCGGGACAGGTTGTTTCCGGAGGTAAAGCCGCGTGGTCGGTAGGGAGCCCAAGAGGAGTGCCACCATTGGGCTTTTGCCGAAGAGACGGGCCCAACATGCGCTGGAAGAGTGCCCAGCTCAATGAGCAACGCCGAGAGCTGCGAAACAAGCCGGGACCTTTCGCTTCCCGCCAGGCGCAGGATGCCAGAGAGCGAAAGGTCGGGGGCCGTCCTTGCTTTCTGTGGAGGACGTGATGGCCCGGAAGGAGGCCGCGGAAAGGGACAGGGGCCGTGGAGCGCCCTGGCTTATCCCGAAGAAGGCCAAAGGGCCCAAGGAGGCCCCCTCCCGACCCCCGGGGCCGGGCAAGAGGGGCCCGCCGCCCAGAGAAAGGGCTTTCAAGAGGGAGCGCGCCCGTTGGTTTGTTCCGGCACGGCGCCCAAAGGACGTTCCGGGTGTCCTAACACACCTGGAGAGAAGAGGCCCGGGAGAGGCCACGTCGCGCCGGGTCGCCGAAGACGGGATTAGTGCCCGCGTTCCGGCTACAGGACAAGAGAAAAGGAACAATGTTGGTTTTAGTGGGATACCGGCCCGTCCATTCTTGGTCCGGGAGTTTCCACATATCCCGCTGCCCTCTTACTTTTGGGCGGCGGGGAATCTGGGGCCGGATTTTTCCAACGGGCAAAAAAAAAAAAAAAAAGGCCTGGGGTCAGGCCGGGTCAGGCCAGGCTGTGGCCATTGTGGGGTCAGGTCAGGTTAGGCCAGGTCCTGGTGTGGAGTTGTCGGATCTCCCATCCGGGCGTCCCCGGTTGCGGGGATAGGGAACGCCTCCCAGATATGGGGGGTACCCGGCTTGGTCGGCGGGAAAGGAAAGACAGGGTGGGACCCGGAGGGAACCCAGGGTGGTTGGGAAGTGCTGGGGTCGGGACTGTCAGCAGGTCAGGGGTGGGTCCACCTGGGAGGCAAAAGGGGAAAAAAAAAAAAAAAAAAAATTTATTAAATTATATTTCATTTATTTTATCACATATACATATTTATACTTTTGAATGATTTTAAAAAAAAAAAACACCCCGGAGGAAGAAAACCTTCTTTTAATTACCCAACCTTTTGGCCCTTTGTCCCGGCCTTGGGGGGGAGCAGGCGGTTTCGTCGCGAGGGCACCAGGGGCAGAATCTCCCTTTTAAAGATCACAAAACATGAAAGAACGCGAATTGAAAAATATTCCCTGGGTGGGTCCCGGCATTGCTGGGGGAACCTTCCACCCGCTTCGGCGGGAGTCAGGTCCATGGCGGGGGACCACAAACGCGACGGAGGAGGAGGAGGAGAGGAGAAGACACAAGAGACATCAGGGCTTACAAAAGGACAAGATCGTGCAAAAGAAAGGCTAAATGGGGAAAAATGACGGGTGGCAACGCCCGGTTACCAACCACCGCCAAGTTCTTCGCCACAGGAAAAAAAGAACCCCGACGAGGACCGAGAGCGGAATGAGACCGCCGTCTCCCCAGTCCCACGGACAACGACGACGAAAAAGGGAAAGATGAGAAGAGCCCAAGAGGTGCGGGAGGAAGAACGTTCCCGACGACCCCTAGTGCTCCAACACCAAGAGCACGGCGGAAGACCACCGACCACCGGTGAATGTCGGCCTGGGCCGGGCCAAAAAGAACTACCCTGCCCCCGGCTTTTCCCGAGACGCGTCCGCCTCCACCGGCTGCCGGACAAGACGAGGGAAAGGCCAAAAACAACACACACAAATTCCCAGTCGAGGGGCCCAAAAGATACGGAAACCGGTGGTGTCCACCCCGACAACCCCCGGCTAACCCCGGGCCCGGCGCCCGGAGGTCCAAGAAGAAGAAAAGAAACCGTTGGGCTGCCAAGGCAGCCGTCGGCAGACGCGACCGCCGACAAACATCCGCGGTTTTGCAGCTACTCCCATCCCCCACACGAGGTGGACCAGGGTGGAGGGGCGGCTTACCAGCAAAAAAGGAAAAAAGAAAAGGGAGGAAAACTGGCGGCCCCGAAGTCTGCAGCCGTCATCATAACGCTGCGCCCGGAGCAGCAGAAAAGGCGCTTCGTACAAAGACGTCCTTTCGAGGGGCAAAACGAGGGTTGATCTGGGCGCTTGGAATCCTGGGCGTCAAACCAAGTTGGCCAGGACCGGGGCGCGAAAGCAAGATCACCGGCAGGCCTGCAAAGAAAGGCCGGGAGACCAGGGCCAAGCCGAAGGAGACTCTGGGAGAGGATGGGCACGAATCTCGAGACCCCGAAGTGCCGAGCTGCGAGTCACCGGACCGACGACTTAAACCGGTCCGAGGTGGCGGGGAGGCCAAATGCAGGGAAACCGTCCATCCGCCGAATAAAGGTTGGCGAAATTCGGCGGGAGAGGTTACGGCACGGCCTGGGTTTCAAATGCCCGGCCGAGGCCGCCAAAAAGTGACTGCACCAAACACCAAGGGTGCGTTTGATGGGCGGACGCGCGTCGTGCTACTTCCGCGCGTCCCCGCGATGCTTCCGGGCGCGGGAGACTGGCAAACCGGGACTTGACCAGCGAGGCGACCGCGGCGGACTCTGTTTGATGCGGCTTACCGACACTCCTCCGCTACCCGCTCCAACGCGCCACACCGCGCGCCCGGGCAGCGAAAGTAAGCCGGGCGGAAACCAGGGTTGGTAAAGAGGCGACAAACCACACCAAAAGAGAGGAACGTTAAGAAAGATTAAGGTAGGCCCGCCAACATTTTTGCGGGCCCCTGACGCTGGAGCGGAAAGATGGAAGCACAATAACGGCGGGACCCCGATTCCCTAGGGAATTCGAACCACTGCGCTCGGGCCTCAAGATCTTCTCAGCAAACCGCAGCGCTTAAGGAATTCCATCGTCGGAGCCGTACCGCTCCCATCGAGATGCAACCGGGGGGACGTCGACTCATCTGTCGCCCACTCTTTCGGCCCCAGAATCCCCTCCATCTACAAGAGGCATGAGAGGGGCCCCCACCGGTGGGGGTTTACTTTCCCAACAAAGCACCGGGCCACCCTTCGAGGCTTTTTTCTGCGGCTGGACGGCCGTTCGGTGGCGGACCGCCCGGATCGTCGCAGGGATTTCAACGCGAAGTCAGCGCTTATGGGGTTCCTTCGGCGACAGACGCGAGGCCGCGGGAGGAGGGATGGGCGTCCACCAACCTTGCGCTGGTTAATCGGGCACGACCAGCACCTGGTTCGACGGATCCGGCGAGTCAATATCGACCTGGATTTTCATCAGCCCGGCTTTCGGCCGCGCGGCCAACTGGGCGGGTTCAGGAAGGGACGGAGACCCTCCTCAATCCAGATACAAAGTTTAAAATTCCTGGTTACACCGGACGAACAAACATAAATACCAATTTGGCGGCCCGAACCGGGTTCCGGACCGCGACCCCTCCAAGAGGCCGCCGTCGTCGATCTTGGGCGCCCTGCCCCCGACGACGGACGAGGCGCGGAATGGCTGAGGGAGGCCGTACGGGTTTGCGACGCTTCCGAACGGCGGACACTTCAGGCCCTGGACGTCCGCCCAGGTGGGCCCCTGAACCGCACCACCCGCAGCAAGAGGGCACGGCGGCCCGTCGCCGCCAAGAGGACGACGTGACGCCAAGGACCCCAGCAGGAGGAAGCCATCTTGGGAGAATAAGAGGGCCCGTCTCGCCCTTTGGGATGCCAGGACGAAGGCCAAGACCGAAGGGAGGGAATGGGGCAGACGCTGGACGAAGATCCCTGGGGCAAGCCCTTGGGGGTGCGGGAAAAACTGCGCCTGGCCGCCCCGCCAGCCACCCAGTGCCTCAACCGGATCTCCGGAACAAGTGACTAAACCCTTTCCATCTGGGTCGACCGACCAACGAGATGGGCCTCACCGGGAGGAGGCATGGAAAGATGTGACCGAGAGGACACCCCGCCCATAACACCTGCGGAACTTGCGGAGGGTCCATAAACCCCCAAAAAACGGCACCAGGGTCCCGACGGGAACCGGGCGCGCGCCTGGGTCCTCGCGGAAAGATGGGGCATACCGCCGTTTTGACCAACCGCCGGGTCCAGGCCGGAGTGCCGCGGGCTATGGGGTGGAAAGCTGGGCTGCGGAAGAACGGGAAGCCTGAAGACCAACCATCGTCGTATCGCCCCATCGGGCCGCGACGAGACGGAAGATCTTTGAGCGCAAGAGGCGGCGCGCCTGTCAACACCTGGAAACGTCGAAGTTCCGAACCTGGCCGAGAATCAAAGATTTCGCCCCGGGGTTCAAACGACGGGGGAACCCCGTCTGAGGGACACCACAGAAGGGAAGGTGGCCCAGGGTGGGGTAGTGCTTCGTGTCGTTGGACATATCGGCGCCTTCAACTCCCTGCCCGGGATGAATACGGAGACGGCCTCAGACGCCATGCCGCACCGAAAGGTACCCTCCCAGGCACTAAGCAACTATCTCCGAGCGCGCCGTCCAACCGAACAGGAGGCCTGGGAGACCAAAAGAAGTTGTTCGTGGCTCCGCAAGGATCGGCTCCCGGGCCCAACCCGGAACATAGGGCCTTGAACCCAGTGCCCGCGGGCCAACCTGCGGGAGTGGAGGTCGTGTTACGCAGACGAACAAGGAAAATGCCGCGGGAAAGAGCACCCGGAGAAACCATCCTCGGCCAGCGGCAGTCGCAAGGGGTCCAAGGCGACCTGGGGTTAGGGCCTACCGGCCCAGAAAAACCGAGGGCCCCCGCCACGGGCCGAGAGAAACGCGCCGTCTCCAGAGATGGAGGTCATTGTGGGGGAGGATCAAATACCCAAACGAGACATACCGGGACCGTCCCGACGGCCGTTGGCCTTCGGAAACACTTCCGCCGTCCTTCCGTGAATTACAAAGGCCGCAGGAGCCCCTGGCTTGCTGCCCCCAACCCGCCTTGGAGCCCTCGGCCGGAAACCGTACCGGGCTAATACGATCAAGTCCCTACGGGCGGATCTGGGCCGGATCTGTCGCCCAAAAAACCGCTCGCCCTCGGTGACTGCAAGATGATGACAACGCGGGCAGGGCGGTTATCGAACCGTCTTCCGGGGAGCGGCATGCCTCCCGCTGGAGGCTGGTGCCTTGGGACCTGGAGGAAGGCGCAGCCGAGGATTTTGGGCGCAATTCTGGCCGCCATTTACCAATTGAAGAGATCCGTCGGTTGAAGAACGAAAGGAGGGACAGGGCACTGGAGCAAGGGAGGAGCGGCCTTTGAGCCACGATGCAAGCGCGGAGCCTGGTGCGATCCATCCGACCGGTGTTCTAATGAGTGGGGAAAAGAAGACACGGTGCGCCCACCCCACCACACAGGGTAACCAACCGGGCACGGGTTTTGGCCGCCAAAGGGAAAAACGAACAGAGAAGAACCAACGCGGTGCCACCCAAGCGAAGGGAGAGACACGGCCGAACACACCATCACGGGCGTGGTCCTTTCTGGGGTCGAGCAAGAGAGCGCCACGGGCCGCCATCGGTGCGGGATGTATCGCTACCAACTATAATCCAAGCCAGGCTGGGAGCGAAGGGTGGGAAGGCAAGAGGAATTTGGGAGGAAATTATGTCCACCAAAGGGAGGCCGAGGCACGAGAGGGGAGGTGCTTGACCTGGAGAAGGAGACCCAAGGCGCAGACGTCGAATAACGGATGATGTCCCGCCCAAGGGGAGCTCAGGGGCGGCGTGGCAAGGCCGCTGCCCAGCACCGAGCCCCTGAGAGAATCGCGAGGCGCAAGCGTTCGGGTCGTGGAACGTTGACCGGAGGCCAGCGCCCGGCGGATGGCGTTTCACGCCTACGACATAAGGGTTCCACATCCCGGCAGACAACCGCTGGCGGAGTCGCGGGTTCACGTGCCCGGGCTTCGTCGATAGCGGAAATGGGAGAGCAATTGTTGGGTTTTAGTGGAACCTTTGGACCACTATTAGCCCTTCTACGTACAAAGGACTTCCCATACCCCTGGAGGCATTTTGCCCCGGCAACCAAAAAGGCTTCAAAGGAAAAAAAAAAAAAAAAAAAAAAAAAAAGGCCAGGCTAAATGGCCGGTGGGCCAGGGTGGCGGGGCCAGGTCAGGTTTCAGGCCAGGCTGGGGTGGGCCAGGCTTGGCTGTGGTCAGGTCAGCGAGGTCAGGGCTGTGGGTCAGGCTGCCGGGGTCAGGCCAAAGGTGGCCAGGGTGGGGCAGGTCAGGTCAGGTCCCGGCAGTCAGGCGGCCAGGTGCCGGCCAGGTGGGTCCAGGTGTGGTGGGTGGCAGGTCGGTAGGGGGCAGGGTTGGTCAGGCCGGGGCCTGGTCAGGTCGGCGGCAGGTGGTCAGGCGTGTCCCCAACAGGTTCCCGCTTTGTGGGGTGGGGTTGTACCTGCGGGCGGGTCAGCCCGGGAAGCAAAGAACCGGCGGCCTGAGGTTGGGGTGCCGGGAGGATTGGCCCGGGCTGGAACCCCGCTTTGGATCCCTTAAGAGGGGTCGAGGGAGGGTTGCAGGAGGAGCGTGCCGCCCCTTCCTTCTCTCCGCAAACCAGGGGGGAGTCGGGGGAAGGGAGGTCGGTTCCGTACCCCCTATCCTCCGCGACTGAGGGGGACCCTGATGCTGTGGAGGGCCGGGGGGGTTTGGCCGGTGCGTCGATCCCTCCTTCGCGGCCGAAAATGGGCCGGGCGGCGTAACATCTGAGCGCCGCTGGGGCCAGGGTTTGGTCCGCGGGTCAAACTCCTCCCCGGGCCCCAGTAACAGTTAAAACTGCGAAACCGGTGGAAAGGGGCGCGTAGTTCCGCGGCCCAGGGAGGCAGTGGCCCGGGGGCCGAATGGGGTGTTTGGCGGCCAGCGCGGGGGGGATGATGCAAAAGTTCCCGGGCCCCACCCTCGTCAGGAAGGAACAAGTGGTGGTTTTAGTCGGTGCATCCGGACAAACCGTCTTTTGCCCGAGACGGGATGGGGGTACCCAAGGGGGCGCCGAGGTTTATTCCCAGGGGAGACGGCACCTTCGTGGTCCCAGATGGCCGGATGAGGGACCCGTCCCGGAGCGCCAAAGTCAGCCGGAGAGTTCGGAGCCCTTCTAAAATGAGGGCAAACCACGCGGGTCCCGATGGCCGGGACGCCTCCTTTCCCAGGGACCCCTGGAGGAGTAGGGACGTGTTTCTGCCGCTGGCCGCCTTAAAACCAAGAGGTGGGAAGACAGGGGCAGACCTCCTCATCCGGAGGGCGTCGGCGGACCCCCCCGCCTACAGGCCGATCGTGCTGGGACGATGGGAAACTTTTGAGAAATCGTGGCGGCCCCGCATCGTCCAAGCACCCGGAGCACGCGGTCCAAATCGGCGGAGTGGGGAATTTCCGGCTGGTCGACCGTCCACGGATGTGCGGTCAGGTCCCCTGACGGGATGCGGGTGATGGGTGGGGTTTTGGCGGTGCCACCGACATCCCAACGCACCCCCCTGGCCTGCATGGAGGACCTGATACCCGGGGCCTCCCACCCGCAAAGGGTGATGGGGCTCACCTGTCGATCGACGTCGAGTTCCCTGCCGAGATGGGCGACCACGAGGCGTGGAGTTAAGGGTCGGTGTGGGACCGCTTTGTGGAATGTTGGCGATTGGCAGTGGCAAATCGAGGGGTCGACGTCACCAGCGGACGACACCCGTCACCGCCCGTGGCACCACCCCAGGGTGCGATTCTCGCCACCGCCGGGGTCGCCTGGCATCGCATCCGGGGTTAGGACCAGGGGGCGCCGAAAACCGAGGCCTTTACTTTTACGGCCTGAACGTTACCCGGGACCCCCATAATTGTTTTCCAGGCGCCGGCGACGCGCCGACGAGAAGCATCTGGCCCAGTCCCCGCCGATAAAGTTTTGTGCCCAGGAGCGCCCCGCCCAGAGTGGCGGGCCGGCAGCCTCGGCAGACGTTTCCCCAACACCGAGGACCCAGGCCCTGCGCCGCCTGTACGCCGGGGAGTCGCCGGTCCATGGTCCCTACGGGCACCCTGGGGCCGACACCCTAAAAGGAGAGCATTGGCAGCTGAAGAGAACTCAGAGGGTGTTGGCAATCCGGCCGCGGGGCTACCGGAATCTCCGGCGAGGCGGCGTGCCGATGGCTGGCCTGCTCCCGGGACCCAGACGGCAGAAATCCTCGCGTCACTTCTTCTGCGGCGAGGAGGGAGGTCTCGGGGCTGGCCAGCCCCAGAAGAGATAAGGGCGAGACGAATTGGCCCTGCAATACAGGAGGGAGTTTGCGGGCTGGAGCAACCCAGCGCCGGCGTCAACAGGAAGCCATACGCCCCGAAGCGGTGGCTAGAAGAGGATTACGGTTCAAATTCCGCGCGACGCAGGTCCCTCTCGGGACACGGCTGTTTCGGAGGGTGCCGCGTGGCTGGAGGGGAGCCAAGAGGAGTGCCACCACCTGTGGCGTATGTGCTGAAGAGACGGCCCACACGTGAAGAGTGCCCAGCTCGAGAACGCCGAGAGCTGCGTAGTGTCGTGGGCACGACTTTCGCTTCCTGCCGGTGCGGTGATGCTAGAGAGCGAGGTCGGGGCGCCGTCCTGCTTTCGAGGACGTGATGGCCGAAGGAGGCCGCGAAAGAGACAGGAGGCCGAGAGCGCCCGGTATCCGCAGAAGAAGGCCAGGGCGCCGAAGAGTGGCGCACGCGCGCAACCTTCCCCGACACTGAGCCCCCGGGCGCGGCAAGAGGGTGCCCGCCGCCCAGAGAAGGGCTCAAAGGGGCGCGTGCGTTTGTTCCGGCACGGCGCCAGGATTCCGGGTCCCAACACCCGGTGAGAAGAGGCCCCAAAGAGGGAGGGTTGCCGCGCCGTCGCCGAAGACGTCACAGCGCCGCGGCCCCGGCTACAGGACATGGAGAAAGGAACAACGCTGGTTTTTAGTGGGTTACCGGCCGCTCCATCTTGGTCCGGGAGCCCCTATCTCGCCGTCCCTCACTGGCGGGAACTGAGCTGGATTTTTCCAACGGCAAAAAAAAAAAAAAAAAAAAAAAAAAAAGGTTGGGTTAGGTTAGGTTGGGTTAGGTTAGGTTAGGTTAGGTTAGGGGTTTTGCGCCCTGCAATAAGGAGGGGAGCGGGCTGGACCCAGCGCCGGGCCTCAAACCATAGGATACGCCGTTCCCGTGGGGTAGAAAACAGGTTAAATTCCGCGGACGGGGTTTCCTGGGACCGGTGTTTCGGAGGACTTCCGCGTGGCCGGTAGGGGAGCCCAAGAGGAGGCCACCACGTGGCGGGTAAAAGGGAAGAGACGGCCCAACACGGCTGGAAGATGCCCAGCCCGGGTCGAGCAGCGGGAGCTGCGTAAACAGGGCACGACCTTCGCTTCCGCCGGCGAGGAGCCAGAGGCGAAAGGTCGGGGCGCCGTCCTTGCTTTGGAGGACGGATGGGCCCAAGGAGGCCGCGGAAAGGACAGGAGGCCGAGGCCCTGGCATCCCAGGAAGGCCAGGGCGCGGAAGAGGGCGGCCGCGCAACCTTCCCCATTGGAGCCCCTGGGCGGCTGGCAAGAGGGCCCGCCCAGGGAGAAGGGTTTAAGAGGGGCGCGTGCTTTTGTTCCGGCAGGGCCAAAGGAGTTCCCTCCCAACAACCCCGGAGAGAAGAGGCCCGAGAGGGACGTCGCGCCGGGGGCGCCGAAACTGAACAGTGCCCCGGGCCCCGGCTCAGGGACAAGAGAAAGGAACAACGTTGGTTTTTGTGGGAACTGCCCATCTTGGTCCGGGGAGCCCCAATATTCGGCCCCTCACTTTGGGGTGGGAACTGTTTGATTTTTCCAAAAAAAAGGAAAAAAAAAGAAGGTTAGGGTTAGGTTAGGAGGTTTTTTTTTTTTTTTTTTTTTTTTTTTTTCCTTGTTCCCTGATATATATGGGGTCAGGGACCTTGTGCTCTTTTTTTTATGTTCTTTCTTTTTGGTTTTGTGTTTGGTATACTTTTCTTTTATACATAGTTTTGTTGCAATGGTTGTTCTTACATATTTTGTTACTTTCTTTGTTATACAATTGTTGCAGTAGTTCATATTGTTTATACTGTTACATTCAAATTACCTGAATATTTCATGTTACACTTTATAAACTTACATTATTCTCTTTTACATTCGGATGTAGATTTATTTCACAGATTTTCTTAATGATCTTATATCTATGTCTTAATCTAGGTATTTTCATACAATGCTTGTTTAGGAAAATTCTACTTACTATTTTATTTCTAATTTATTACTAAAGTTTACATCTACAGTTTTTGCTCTTTTTATTTGCTTTTTTATTGCGAATTGTTTTTATGCATGCACACATGCATAGAACAATATCTATTTTTATTTCTTAATTTTTATATGCTAACTTACTTTATTCACTATATACGTTTACTTTTATGATCTGTCAATTTTAATGCCGCTATTTGTAATAAGACCTAAGACTCAATTGTTCTACCCTTTTTTGCCTCTTTGCACTTCACATCTCAATGACTCAGTATTGAGTGTCGCTACTTTAGCTGATTGTGCTTAAGTTTTTGGGGTCGTCTAGGTGTTTTCATACGGTCGTTTATCAACCGTCCTCCCATCCAGTGCTCTGCATGGACCTTCGACTCCTCTAGACGTCCCATCGTCCGATTAGTTATTGAACGACGGCTAGAATTAGCTGTATGCCACCGACGATCTCGCCAGTGCGTCCCACTTTCTTCTAATCGGACATGTCTCATAGCGTTATGTGCCAGGTCTGCATGTTTTGCCTTTGTGCAGTTTTTGTAGCTGGCTGCTCTGCAGCCATCCATCCTCGCAGTCGTTTAAGGTGCGGTCCTCCGCAGTGACTGCATACTCAGTGGTTTCGTTACAAAGCCGCCTAGTATGTCCAACGCAGGCAGCGAAGCATGACTAGGGGATTGATCCACACCCGTACCTTTGAGGTCTAGATGTAGCGTGCCTCGAGCCGTCACGAGCTGCCACAGTCGGGGTGATACTGGTTAGAAGTTAGGTTAGTTAGGTTAAAGGTTAAGTTAGGTTAGGTTAGGTTAGTTTAGACACCTATACCGGCCCTGGCCGAACCCGAGGGACGACGGCCCCAGGTGGCGCCTCGAAGCCTGACCGAGAGCTGCTGAAGGAGGCGGCAAAGTGCAGTCGGGTTTCGCGCCCGATATTGTTGATGTGGAGGGGAGGCACACGGCTCCGGGACGCAATGTCACAGTGTGTGACGCGTCGATGTCCGCAAACGTCTCCCCTAAACGCCGGGTGTACTGGAATCCTGAAATCGCCGCGATGCGTAGAGCTTGTATCGCGGCGCGGCGCCAGTACACCCGTTGTCGAGTCGACGGCGCAGAGACCCGGCCCTGGAGGCCGAATTGCTCCGCCCTTTCAGCAGCAAAAAGATGGCTCTCGGGGGGAATAGCCGAGGCGATCGCCGGGAGGGAGTTGTTGGCGGCGCAGACAGGGTTGGGGCGGCCCAAAATGGTAAGAAAGGTTTCGTCCCCCCCATCACGCGAGTCTAGCGCCGCGATGGTAGCGGGATCGCAGGCTTTATTCCCAAGGAGAGGAGGGACCTTCGATGGTCCAGATGGCAGGATGGAGGCCACCCACCCGGAAGCGCCAGAAGTCAGCCCCGGAGAGCGGCAGCCTCTTGAGGGGCAAACGCACCCCCCGGGTCCCCGTGGATTCTGGGACGGGCCTTTTAGGGGAGCCCTGAGGAGGGGAGATGCCGCCCGTCTGGCCGCCAATACCACGAGGTGGAAGAAGGGACCCGTCCTCATCCGGAGGGGGCGTCGGCGGATTGCCCCCCTCCGGCCGATCGGCTGTTGGACGAAAACCTTTGAGAGAACGGGGCCCGCATCGTCCAGCACCGGGCCGCGGCCAAATCGGGAGGCATTGGTTCCGCAAGGGCCGGTCACCGTCCAGGGTGCTGCGGCGGTCCGACGGGATGCGGTGACCGGGTGAGGGTTGGCGGTGCCCGACACGCAAACCCCAAACCCCCTGGGCCGGGAAAGGAGGCACCGATACCACGGGGTCCCTTACCCGCGGTGACCCCCTGTCGCATCGACGGTCGAGTTCCCGCCGAGATGGGCTCCACCACCGAGGTGGGAGTTCCAAGGGCGGTGGGGACCGTTCGTGGAATTGGGACTGGCACGGGGAAATCGAGGGCGACGCACTTGTTACGCGGACGACACCCGCACCGCCCGTGGCACCAACGGAGGGCGCGATTTCGCCACGCCGGGCGCTCGCGATTGGGCGCATCCGGCCAGGACAGAGGTGGCTGAAAACCGAGGCCCTTCTTTACGGGCCTCGAACGCCACCGCGGAGCCCATAATTGGCGGGTCCGCGACGCGGGACGATGAAGTATTCCCGGCCGTCCCAGACCGCCGATGAAGGGCCCTTTTGAGTTTCGCCCCAGAGGGCGAGAGAGCGGGCTTCGGCAGACTGTTCCCAACACCGGGGCCAGGCCCCGCGCCGCCTGTACGCCGGGTCGCAGGTCCATGGTCCCCACGGGCACCTGCGGGCCAACCCTCCAAAAGGAGAACGGGTGCTGGAGAACTCAGAGGGTGTTGGCAACGGGCCGCGGGGCCGACCATTCCGGCGAGGCGGCGGCCTGATGGCGGCCCTGGGGACCCAGACAGAAACCCCGCGTCACTCTTTCTGGCGGAGGGGGAGGGTCTCGGGGCTCAGGCCAGCCCCAGAAGAGAAAGGGAGAGACGAAGGCCCTTGCAACAGGAAGTTGCGGTTGGAGCACCCCCGGGCCGGCCGTCATACGCAGGCCCGCCCCCAAAAGGGGGTGGCGAAAGAGGACAGCCTTTAACACCCGCGCGACGCAGGTCTCTCGGGACAGGCTTTTGGAGGTACCGGCGCGTGGGGTGGGGGAAGAGGAGGCCACCAGGGCGTTGGGGAAGAGACGGCCCAACACGGTTGGAAGAGTGCCCGTGGGTCAGAAGCCGAGAGCGGTGTGGGGAAAGACCCTTTCGCTTCCCTGCTGTAGACGGGATGTTGGAGAGCAAAGGTCGGGGGCCGTCCTTTTTTGGAGGACGGATGGCCGGAAGGAGGCCGGAAAGGGAAGGGCCAAGCGCCCCGGGTTCCAGGAAGGCCAGGGGGGGAGGGCGCGC
>JAGSMT010000933.1:0-55973 GCA_029286875.1 Lamproptera curius | reverse complement strand
GTAAGGCGACTTCAGAATCGGAACGCAGATCTCCCCGGCCCAAACCCGTCCCTCATCTCTGGTGACAACGACTAGGGGCATACTACCCGTGAAAAAATGTATAATAAACCCAAAGAGCAAGAATAATTTAAAGTCCCAACAACAGCACGATTTTCTTTACGGCTCCAGATCTTGAACTGTTTTTATTAGCGCCTTTGATGCACTCAATCATTTTTTGCATCAGCTGTTGTTCATCAAAGGTAAAGATCTCTTGAGAATGGGCAGCATTCGTAAATCCAGAATCTTGCGTCCCACTAACTGATACACCAAGCCCTCCGGAAGATTTGTGAATTGGATCACCATGGGACGCCACGGTCGTCCATGAAGGCCCTGAGGAAATACGTCGGAAAATTCATCATCTAATGCATTATCTATATTGTTAGTTTGCCCCACACCACCATAATTAACTGATGGCAAATCAAAATTTTGTGTTTCAGGAACCGCATTTTGATCTGGACGAACTGTTCTTAGATTTGGATCGCGTTTATACCGTGTTCTTCCATCGCCTTTTATAGTAAGATTGAAGTCATTAAGCGCATCCTCAAAATCGTTACCATCGTGAGTTTGCGGTGCGGCTTGGATATGGTGCGGAGTTCTACCCAAGGTAAATGGATTAACCCCACGACCTATGGGCGCATTACCGCTAGTAGACTGGATTTTATTTGAAGACCTATTTACCTCGACTGCATTACTAGGACTAAGAGAAAATCCTGCTTTAGCATTCGATTTATTGGCTTGCCTTGGCGAATCCTTTACCTCACCTTGCGAGGGTAAAACAACAACAGCCTGACCATAACCAAGAAAAGATTGTGGTTTTGTTGTCATACGCTTCGGCGCAATAATTGATCCCAATGGCGACCAGACACAAAATCAGATACTTGATGTTGCTGGCTGGTCTGTTGAGGAAAATCAACCCTATGTTCATCGACTGGCTCAGCTACATAAGTTTGCTCCTGCGACAACTCATCAACAATTTGAGGGCTCTCAACGTGATGCGACTCATTTAATGCCCCTCCATCACTCAATCCTTGTTGATTAGTAAAGCCATTTTTTCCAATAACAGTTTCATCATAGGATAATTGCGAAATGGGATCGTTTCCGTAATTACCTTCATTGGGTTCAAAACCATATTCGTTTTCGAATTGTTCAGTTTCATCCAGCGACTGCGTCCATTGTTGTCCTTCAACAGCACCATTGTCATACGATACAGCCATGAGAACCATTTTACCAATAGATCGTCATCCAGCAATTATTTTTTGGTGCCGACGAATAAGAATGAGTACCTGTATCAAAGTCACGATCTACTGAATAGCCTTGAGCGGAAGGCCTCATCGTTATAAAACGCATTATCTAGCTGGCATCTTGCTCACCCTGATGCATGATAGCCAAAATCTTTTGAGAGCGGCGCACCACCTGACTCGCCCCAACCATAACCTTGCGTATTATCGTCTGAATAGCTGGTCTCTGTATAAAAATTATCAGGTTGCCTGATCATAAGTCGCACTTGTTGAATAATTTGAGCTATCAAGCTCCAGCAGCATCATAAATCAGTGATGAAACATCATCCCTCATCAGACCATCTGGCATTTTCCCTGTGGATAAATTTGATCGTTGCCAGGAATAAACTTGCCTTCAGAATATGCTACACCCTTGACTATATTCAGATGGAGTAGGTTATTCGTATCATATGGATTAAAACCGCATCTTCGTTACACCACGATCTTGCTCAACGGGCATGAAGCATTCCTGTCAACGATGACCCGATGAAAGGTTGTTGCGACCCAACAAACGCGTCAATTCCATCATAGGATCCTGATCCTGAATTTATATTCTTCTATCGCCAGGTTTACGCTCAAAGTCAGTCATTTTGCATCCTAATTATCGCAAAACAATATTACCTGATTTTTTAACACGTTATCAGCAATCTAAGAAAATTTCTAAATTTTAATAACTAATTATTGACTTTATGAAAACAGAGGCGATTTTTCAAATCTAATTAGGTCCAAAATATTTCTCGATTTTAACCACGTTGTCAAAACTCAACAACATATTGACTATAACAAATAAGTGGGATAGCATCTACCAATTCCTCACTTATGCAATTATTAAACAAATTTATTAACTTATCGTAATTTGAGTTAAAGCCTCAGAACCTATAATATTTAAACCAGATGCAATATTCGCACAGCACATACCAAAACCAAGAGAGCAAGGGTAATTTCTTTATCATCTTGCAGAAACGAAGATTATGGGCATCATTCCCTTATTCCAATGGCATGGAAGCGCTTGAAGATCATAAAGATAAAACGCAATACGATGTGGTTCTTAGCAACGCGCCCTTCAACAACTCGCGGATACTCTGCCAATTTACGAATAAGTGTTAGTTCACTTCCTACAAGATGATGAAGATAAGGCGCAGTGACATTACCATCAACCTTATCAAAGCCAGAATATCAAACGCCTGACGCAAAATGGAGTGGCAACGAGCACTGGCATATTGCACGTAAAATACTGGATTATCCTTTGATTGCTCGGTAACCTTATCAAAATCAAAATCAAGCGGCGCATCAGGCTTGCGGTAAAGCATCATAAAACGCACTGGATCGGGGCACTTCATCATTGAATCACGAAGTGTTACAAAATTACCAGTCCTTTTACCCATTGTAAATGGAACACCATTTCGATAAAGCTTTACCAATTGGCAAATAAGTACAGTTAAATGAGCTTTATCACCTGCAACAGCTTTTGCCACAGCTTCCAAACGCTTTATTAACCACCATGATCGCACCAAGCACAAACCATTTTCATTAAATCCGCCTCGAACTTATCTTTAAAATAACAAACATCGGCGGCAAAATAGGTGTAACTACCATCGGACTTCATTAGGGACGATCAATATCATCACCAACATCGGTGGAGCGCAGCAAAATCTGTTCGGATCTTCCAATCTTCGTTAGTATACCCTTTTGGGGGGATTTCCTTTGTAAACAAATCCACGCATTGTTAGATCTTAATGGTTGATCTAATAGCTTTTTTCATCATCAACGCAAAAGACGTCTGAGAAAATACATCATGGTGGATATATCAGCAAGATCATCCGGAATAAGCTGATCATTGCATTAATGAACGTTCTTTGACTAAAGCCAAACGCTCTCTTTCATCCTGTTTAAATAAATTATCATTCTGCAACAAGCTCTTTTGCAACGGGCACAAGAAATCACCCTGGATAAAGACCCAGCAACGGCAATGATAAAGACCCAAAGGCTTCTTTGAACGCCAAAACAGAATCAACCAAAACATTAATCTGCCCGCCCGCATCATTAATGTTAATATTCTTTGACAACATCAAAACTGCAAAACTTAACAAATTGGCGCATCACCAACAACTGCGCCCCGACAATGACCGACATGCAGCGGACCAGTTGGATTGGCGGACACATATTTATTGACCTTTTGCCAAGCCCCATGGTCGAACGACCAAATAATTTGTCAACATTGATTTGCGCCAATAGGCTGCGCCAAAAATTATCCGTCAAGCGAATATTAATAAAACCGGGCCCAGCAACATTCACAATCGCAACATCATCGCTTTGCTCAATAAGTGGTACCAAGCGTGCAGCTAATTCACGTGGATTAACACCAACGGCCTTGGCAAGAACCATTGCCGCATTGGTTGAAAGATCACCATGAGATGGATCGCGTGGAGCCTCCACGGCTACGCGCCCAAAGTCTAGAACTTCACCATCTGGCGATTTAATATCCGATTTTTCCAATATTTCTTTAACGCGCTTTTCAAATACGGTAAAAATATTCATTCACTTAATTCCATTATCCACCAGACGAGCCTTGATAGGATTCATCGCCCAAACAACTATTTCGCACTGTTTAAATGATTTTCATGTCCTGGTCAAAACAGGCGTTCATATTCCTCTTAGTGCATATTGGTCAGTCATACCTGACAAAAAATCAGAAATCACCATTGCGCGAGCTAAATCTGTTTGCCGCAAATCTTTTTGACTACTGACCTGATTTTGCCAATCAATGGGCAAAAGAGTAAAGTCATTCCCATAGGCTTAAATAGTTTGACCATAATTCGCCCTTGCGCCGTTCATCAAACCTTTTCATGATAATATAGGTTGTCAAACAAAAATTTTTTCAAGTGTTTTTCTTCATTGCGCATTTCGTTTGAAAAGCTATATGCTTGATCTGCGCATAAATATCTCAACACTTTGGGGATTAATGTCATTTAGACGCCGAATAGATTCTTGTATTACATCTTCCACCATTATGGTTATCTGCCTGCGCACAAATTCCTTAAACAGGAACACGGTTGATAGGCAACATCATCCTTATCAAAATCCGATATTTTATACCCATCATCAGCTTTATCAATGTGTCTCAACTGACTAATGGGCGAGCCGTTAATTGGACATCTCAAGCTGCTCAATTGTAATTAAACCTGCTCTTAAGCCATCATCGATATCATGAGCATTATAAGCAATATCATCGGCAATTGCAGCGCATTGTGCCTCTGGTCCGGCGAATTGATTTAAATGCAAATCAAAACTTTATTGAAATTTTAATAATGGAAAGTGCCTCTTTTTGGAATATTGCCCAAAGGACCATTATGCTTAACTGCCTCAAGCGTTTCCCGTTAATTTAACATTAAAGCGAAGGATGTTCAAAGCAGTTACTTATATGAGGCTTGGGCATTATGGTCAAATCCCCCGTAAGGTGCCATCATCTCATTTAAAGCATCCTCTCCTGAATGACCAAAAGGCGTATGGCCAAAATCATGAGCAAGTGCAATGGCTTCTGCCAGCTCTTCATCAAGCCGCAGGGCGCGAGCAAGCGCGCGCGCGATTTGCGACACTTCAATGCTGTGGGTAAGGCGGGTTCGGTAATGATCATCCTCAGCTGCAACAAAACCTGGTTTTATGTTTTAATCGCCGAAATGCATTGGAGTGAATTATTCTATCCCTATCCCTTTGGAACGGCGTTCTAGTTGCACTTTCGCTTTCTGCGATTAATCGTCCACGACTTAAAGCTGGTAGGGTCCAAAGCTGCTCTGGTTCATATCCGAACCAATACTGATAATTTTTTTTTTTGCATTTCCCTGCACCTTCCTAATCTCGCCTTTAGAAAGAACTGTTATTTGCTTGCCAATAGGCTGTGCATTTTCGAATAGGTAGAAGGTTTTGTTAAAAATGCAAAAACAGAGACTAGGGCACTTTACTTGCTATTCATCAATGCGCTTTAGCGGCTACATAAGGAATAAGACAAATGAGTGTCGCGGTATCAGATTCTCTGGCAAAGCGGATAAATTTAATCCGCCAAGGAACCCGATAAAACAGCTCACGTATTTGGTGGGGTGGTGGTTGTTCTGGTTTTCTTATAAATAAGGAATGTCGATGCCAAAATGAGGACGACTTTGTTATTGAAAAAATGGCGTGCAGATTTTCATTGATTCAATTTCTCTCTCCTTTATCAAGGATCGAAATTGATTTTGTTGACGATCTGATGGGACAAGCCTTTCAAATCAATAATCCCAACGCTGTTTCATCTTGTGGTTGCGGTACAAGTTTTTCAATTTAGATTACAATTTAAACTAAAATGGAAAAGAACATTTGATTTTTAGCATAATCCTCTATCAATTTTGGTTATTAAAACTGTCTAAAGTTAAAAGATAGCGTGTTGTCTATAAGATAAACTTATCGCAATAACACACCCAATGGTGACATGTTTAGTTTTATCCTATCGACTAATAAAAGAAAATTGAATTGTATTATCAATATATTATTTATAAATATTAAGAATTTTATTAAGGTGACAAGATTGTATTTTTCTCTCCGCTCCCTACTCATTTTAAGCCTATCTTTATTTTGGACCCCTTTAGTTTTAGGGCAAACTATAAGTGGCGGAGGCAATGATGTTCATAATTTGCTTCAATAAGCAACCCAACCTCAAATGATGGAGAAACTAAGAGTTCCAGAACTGTTGATTACCCTTTCAATCCACTGCTTGGACCAAGTACTGTTGAATTAGAGGCAAGACTTACGGAGAAATCGGCTCCCATTACCAAAGGAATTGTTTGGCGCGTATTTTCGCCGACTGGCGGCAGCAATGATACTTTGCCACTTATCGCAGCCAAAGAAGGCGGCAGTGTCAGCTTTAATTTCCTGAGAATATCTTTCATGAGCTTTGCGTGCCGGCATTACCAAAAAGATTCTTGTAGAAGACAATAAAAACTATCATGAAAACTTGGTTTTAAATGCTGGCGGTATAGAGGTTAAAGCAATAAACCCCAATGGAAAGCTGAATGAAAGTCGGTTAGCATTTTCTATTTATGCCGGGGATAACGAAAATAACGAGCAAGCCTTGATTATGCGCAACGTTAAGGCCAATGCCATAATTCGACTTAGCGCTGGCCAATATCATGTTGTTTCAAGCTATGGAAATGCCAATGCAATTTCGAGAACCAATGCCACCAGGGGGAGAAAATTAACGAGGGAAGCTGGAGCACTATGCCGCCCAAATAACGCTTAAACTGGTAAGGGAAGCAGGTGGCGGCATTAGGATACAGGCTGGGTTATCCAAAATGATTCTGGCGACATCGTTCGCGAAACTGCTAATGCCTATGTTTATATTTATTTATCTGAAGGGATTTGTAGCAATTGCCAAGAATAAGGATCAGATCTACCAAAAGAATTTACTGTTCATCGGGAAGACATGAGTTGAGATTCTAGCATCACCACAAAACTTGTTTGCAGGGTGACTTTGACAACCGAGCATCAATTAGAGCGTTTCCCTTTCCAAGATGGATCGTATCCCGGAGCTAAGATTGGAGCCTTTGCGGTTCGACCAGATCAACCAACTTGCATGGATCCCAAAGCCCACGACTGTTCCTGCAGCTTTCAAAGCCCGCTTGAAAAGACCTTTTCGATGGATTGAAGTCCTGGGCGTAGGCGGGAACATCATTGCGCGCCGACCGCCTCGATCAATTCCCTCGCCGGGGCCCGTTTGTGGCTGGACAGATTATCGAGGATAACAATATCGCCTGGTTTCAATGAGGAACCAAACCGAGCGACATAAGCCTCGAACCAATCCGTTGATAGGACCGTCGTACAAGTGGGCGCGACCATTCCAATTGTGCGCAGCCCAACCAATTGGTCGTCTTGCGGTGACCGGAGAACCCATCTGCAATCGTCGCCCTTTCGGCATCGCCCATGGGTACGGGTCATATTGGTCCCGTCCAGGTCTCGTCGATGAACACGAGCCGTTCTGGATCGAGGTCGAGTTGTTTTGAACCAGCATTGGCGCTTTCCAGAATATCGGACGGCTTTTATCGCATGCCCAGTCTTTTGCGTTTGTTTGTGCCGGACAAGAAAGCGTGTAATGCATTGCGGATGACGATGCCTTGTGCAGCCAAGTCATTGCGGAGTTCAAAGGGTGCCATCCCGGTTCGTGTCCAGCCGCCGCTGATCAGATCAGCTGAGCTTCTGTTTTTAGGAATTGCGGTCAGCCCAGTGACCGGGCGAACATTTCCTTGCGTTGCAGGTTACGCCACGCTAGAGCGCATTCGATTCGATTGAATCAGATCGGCGCCTAATCATTGTTTGAAAGCGTTTTTATCCGAAAACCGCTTCACCACCGAAAAACGCTCTAACGCTGCTGCGCTCACTCCAAAGCGCCCAGATGCTCTCGATGCGATGCGCCGCTCAACGGCGCAACCACACGTATGCGAAGATCAACGAAAGGGTCGTGACATATCTGCCGACCTCCGCAAGTAGATGGTTGAATCACAAAATCAATGATTTGAAAAGACGGCCGATTCAATCAGCCAGGAAACGCTCTTGGTCTTTAGATCTTGGCTGTTCGATTCTTTTCACCCAAAAATCACTTGAAAAATCAATATTTTAAATAATTAAAATTGGGGCTGTCCTAGATAATTGCTATAAACTAGCTCTTACTAACTGTTTTAAAAGGAAAAATTGAACTTTTGGGTCACTGTTGTTAAAACGCCATTCACATTCTTTCAAAAATAGATAAAAATGCTCTCGAGGAATGCCATTAAATTTACGTAAATGGCGCTTAGCTTGGTTCCAAAAATTCTCAATTCCATTGATATGATTGTGCTTATCTGCAAATAATTTGCTATGATTAATACGATAATGAGTAAACTCACTAACGTCAAGAACATCATAACTACGATAAGTATCGGTATAAACTATGCTATCGGGTTTGACATGCTCCTTAATAATAGGAACTAAGGTGACGGCTCGAGTATTGGGAACTAGAACCGTATAAACTTTACCATCACGCTTTAAAAGCCCAAATACTGGTAATTTTCCCAAAGCTCCTCGTCCACGCTTCCCCTTGCGTCTTCCTCCAAAATAAGATTCGTCAGCTTCAACTTCACCTTCAAACATTTCCAAATGATCACTATGAAGATAAATCAGACAACGAAGGCGATGAAAATAATAAGCAGCTGTTGTTTTGTTAAAGCAACTAGGAGTTGCTGTTCCTCGCTGTTGAACCAGCTATAAATAATTCTATAAGCTTGTATTGCTTATACCAAATTAAACGACTTTTTCTCATGGGCTAACCTTAGATAATTCACATTATCTAAGACAGCCCCTTGATTAATATAGATAAAGGCATAAAAATACATTTTATAATGTTAAATGCTTTACAATATACCTATTTATAATAAATTTAATTTAAGAGGCTTCACAGCTTCAAAAAATTATTCTAAAAGGCAAACAAACTCACACAATTAGATTTTTATCTAAATGGCTTATTAACAACCCACCACATCCGTTCGGGACTGGAAATGAGGCTTTTGTCAAAAATTTCCTTAAATTCCTGATGGGTTAGTCGGAAAAGGAGTTGCGCGATTACAGGACTTGAACTTGCTCAATCTATTTCCAAATCTCTAGCTAAAAAGGCCGTTGCTTTTGCTATTAATGGAGAATTACGCGACCTTGCCGATCCAATACAAAAATCTGGCGATATTGAACTCATTACGCGTGAAGACCCTAAGGCGTTGGAACTCATACGCCATGATTGTGCGCATGTGCTTGCTGAAGCCGTGCAAGAGCTTTTTCCGGGTACTCAAGTTACTATTGGTCCTGTTATTGAAAATGGCTTTTATTACGATTTTGCTCGTAATCAACATTTACCAGTGAAGATCTTCCTGTCATTGAAAAAGATGGAAATTATTGCACGCAATAAGCATTCACAAAGAGTTTGGGCGCAATAAAGCAAGCAGGTATTTGCTGATAAGGGCGAGCTTTAAAGGTTGAATTGGTTGATGCCATCCCGAAGATCAAGATCTAAAATCTATTATCAAGGCGATTGGTTTGACCTTGCCTGGCCGCAATGACATCAACGCCAAATGGCAATGCTTTCAAATTAATGAAAGTTGCAGGAGCCTACTGGCGCGGCGATTCTAATAATCCAATGCTAACCCGCATTTATGGTACGGCTTTTGCCAGCGACAACGATCTTAAAGAATACCTCACCATGCTTGAAGAGGCTGAAAAGCGTGACCATCGCCCTTGGGGCGTGAGATGGACCTCTTCCATTTTCAGAAGAAGGGCCAGGGTTGTATTCTGGCATGCAGGGTTAAAAATGTTCAAAACTTAGTAAGGGTGGTCGCCGACTTGATGAAATTATAGAATAAACGCCTCAGGTGTTGATAAACCTTTGGGAATTTATCATGGGTTGGTATCGAAATATGTTCAAGTACTCCACGGGGTGAAGTTGAAAATCACGTTTTGCATTAAAACCGATGTGCCCCTGGCCCGTCAGATTTTTAAACAGGTTTAAAGCTTTCGTGATTTACCGATTAAAATGGGGAAATTTTGGGCAGTGCCCCAAGCCATCAGGTCCATCTTAAAGGTGTTCGCCTTTCCCCGGATATCCTATTTTTGCAAATGAACGTTAGGGAAGAATGCCACGCATCAGCCTTATCCTTTCCTTATGCCGATTTTGGTTTCAATGAAAAATTGGTTTCCCGTCCAAAATGTTTCCGATGAATTAGGGACCGCCCAAAATTTAGGGCGATGGAAAAAAACCATTCAAGAAAAATCAAACGCTTCAAACCGGTATTTTGGGTGAAGCGCATTTTATCCCCAATTTGAATATACGCAAAAGACGTTTGAGTGAATCAATGGGTACCACCCAATTGACTTTAATTGCCGAACCCGGTTTTTAATAATGAATCGAAAACGTGAACCAGCATGATCCATCCGCCCGTGGGCCCATGGAACGTTTCTTAGGTATTTTAATTGAAAACTATGGTCAATCCGCTTTGGTTTCCCAAAGCGTTTCGTGCAAAATTAAGCAAATGGTATGTCAAAGGTTACTCAAAACTTAAAGCTGCGGGCCTATTAGCAACAGCCGATTTACGTAATGAAAAGATCAATTAAGGTACGGAACACCACTAAAAAAGGAATTTGGTTTTGGAAAAAGGAAGGGAAAAAATATCTTTAGGGCCCGACTTGGTTCCGGACCAAGAAGAACTAAGTTTGGTGGATGCAATTGTGAAAAAGGAGGCAAGCCACCAGATTTGTTAGTAAACAAAAGGGGCGATTTTAAACAAATAAAAAGGGCTCAAAGCGCCCATCTTGATATTCAACCAGTTTTATTAAAACCCACTCAAACCCCTAATTTAAGCAACCTAAATTAAATATAACAAAACCTTGACAATTTTCCCTATCTAATTATATTTCCTTTTTAACCTTAAGCAGATCAATAAGATCCTTTTCGAGGCTGCAGAAATAATTACCGAAAGGTGTATTGATCAGTTTTTGTAATTCGATATTTTCAGGATTATCTAAATATTTGCCAATTTCGGTCGAAACTTTTTCTGCAAAACGGATGTTCCCTATCAAACCAAAGACGAAAAACTTTGAGTTGGAACAAAATCCTCAAACCATATCAGGTTCTTTTTTGCAGATCAAAATTTTATTGGTAAAGAATTATCAAAATTTGATATCACGTATTAAGCTGTGAAAAACCCAAATGGACAGTTAATTTTTTTGTTTATCTGTGGTATTTGCTTCATGGTAAGACGAAAAAATTCATCAAAGATCTGGTAAGACCAAAGATAATCGTAACAATTGTCCGCATCATTCATTTACCCAAGGTCACAAAAGACCATCAACTGATTTTGCTGAAATTTATAATTACCCTGAATATCGGATTGGCCATTTTGAAAGGGTTTTTTCCTTAGATTTGGCAAATTTTTGGTGAAATTTAAAAAAGTTCACCCCAAAATTTTAATAGTTTTCCATTCATATTCAGAATAGCAAAAAAGGTCATCCACGGTTATCATAGACTTACGTTTTCGTCTATTACCTTTACCGAAATCATTCCAAAAAGGTACCTTATAGGTTTCCATTTTTCAGATTTTAGCAAATTTTGGTAATTTGACCCAAGCCAACCCCATCATCCTTGACGTGTCATGAAATTATCAATCACGTACGCCAACAAGATAAACCACCATCTTTATCTTTCTGCGACATCTTGGAAATTAATTTTTTTAAATGGAACCGCTTTTTTAGGCTTCAGAATAATTTTCTAGAAACATTAAATTAGCGCCATGACTAAATTTTTCCAGCTTTTGATATCGTAACCCTTTTTTCATTTACGAACGCGCGCATCACCATCAAGAGCAAAGGGAAAGAAAAAAACCCCAAAGCGGGAAGAAAATTTTAAGTGACATTAATTTGAAACAATTTATGATAACTTTTATTAAAGATAAATAATACTCGACGGGAGTTAAAAAAGAAACCATTCAATCTTTAAACCGCCCTAAAGCAACCCCAGGTTGCTGGATTAGAGCGCATTTTCGATCTGATTGAATCGATCGGCGCCTCTATTGTTTCAGCCCGTTTTTTGTCCAAAACCCACACTTTTCGGAAAACGCTCTAAAAGCCAACAGTTTCGACCTGCAAGACCATTCTTTAATAAAAATTTTATAATGACAATTTTGTAAGTTTCAATAACAAAGTTAAAAGTAAGCGATGATTTATCCCAGTAATAGATTGATGAGGATTATGAAGATGACAGCAAAAACATATCTTCCAAAAATATTAAATATAACATTAAGTTT
Organism: Lamproptera curius; assembly: GCA_029286875.1. NCBI lineage: Eukaryota > Metazoa > Arthropoda > Insecta > Lepidoptera > Papilionidae > Lamproptera > Lamproptera curius. Next base: position 43,813 of record JAGSMT010000933.1, on the reverse strand, counting down.
TAACCAAGCATTTGGGCCAGCCCTTACAACCTGCCCTAGGTGAAAAACGCATTATAATAAGAAATAAGAAAGAAAACCCCATAATTTATAAAAATTAATCAAAATTTAAATAACCAAAAAACTGACTTAAACCGTTTTTAAAATAAAATCAGTCAAATCAATTCGTTATAAAATTTGCCTTAATCAAAGGTTTCATCATCAAGATCGCGTGAGAAGTTACCCCCACCGCCTTGATTGCCAAAATCTTCCGCCGAAAGCCCGGATCTTCATTAGAATTACCAGAATTATTCGAATCGTTGAAAATTGAATTGGGTTATAAACCAATTATAATTACCACTTCACCGCGCCCCTGAACCACCGTCACGCGATATCAACATTTGTAATTCCGCGGATATTTTTGTAAACAACCTCAGTTGTGTAACGGTCATTGCCGTTTTGATCTTGCCATTTACGGGTTTGTAACTGCCCTTCAATATAAAGCTTAGCACCTTTTTTGACATATTGCTCAACGACCTTAACTAAATTATCATTGAAAATCACAACATTGGTCCATTCGGTGCGTTCTTTACGCTCGCCAGTATTTTTATCGCGCCAGCTTTCCGATGTGGCAATACGAAAGCTTGCAACAGCATCACCTGAACTCATACGGCGAATTTCCGGATCGGCTCCAAGATTACCAACCAAGATTACCTTGTTTACGCTACCAGCCATTACTATCTCCATATATTATGCAAATTAAAATGGTGAATCAGTTCACCCTATCACTTTCCCTCATCGGGATAAAATACTCAACCCATTATTTTAAAATGTAAATACATCACAGCTCAACAAAAAGTTAAATATTTTGTATTTTGAAACGCCACCTTATACGCTTTATTCACAAGGTTAAAACAAATAGCGATAAATAAACATCCTTTCCACAGATGTTAACATTTTCGTGCCTTACCCTCGTAAATTAGCATTTTAATCTTATATTAGTTTTAACCATTAAAACAAATCATTTTGCCATATTGTAATATAGATGAAATTACATTATTTAGCAATTGTTCTTTTTTTGTTCTACTCTTTAATTTTGGATTTTTTATGTCTGAGCAGAAGTATATTTCTATCCGTGGCGCGCGCGAGCACAATCTTAAAACATTGATATTGACCTGCCCCGTGATAAACTCATTGTTATGACAGGCTTATCAGGTTCTGGTAAATCGTCATTAGCCTTTGATACTATTTATGCTGAAGGCCAAAGGCGTTATGTGGAAAGCTTATCAGCTTATGCACGCCAATTTCTTGAGATGATGCAAAAGCCTGATGTGGATCAAATTGACGGATTATCGCCAGCAATTTCCATAGAACAAAAAACAACCAGTAAAAATCCGCGCTCGACAGTTGCAATACCAAATTTAGATTATATGAGGCTTTTATTTGCCCGTGTTGGTGGTCCCTATTCGCCTGCGACTGGCTTACCTATTGAGAGCCAAACGATTAGCCAAATGGTGGATCGCATCATGGCTTTAGACGAAGGAACGCGACTTTATATTGTTGCACCGCTCGTACGCGGTCGAAAAGGTGAGTTTAAAAAGGAATTTGCCGAATTACAAAAAAAAGGCTTTCAGCGGGTTAAGGTTGATGGCATTTTTTATGAGATTAACGACGTGCCTAATCTTGATAAGAAATTTAAGCACGATATTGACGTCATTGTTGACCGCGTTGCTGTACGTGATGATCTCAAAACCAGACTTGCCGATAGTATAGAAACAAGTTTTGCCTTGTGATGGCTTATATTGCCAAGTTTGCGATAAGCCCTTACCTGACGACGAATTAGCATCAATTCAGCCAATAAATCCAAAAACGACACGCATGAAAGTATTTTTTTTCAGAAATTCGCCTGCCCGTTTCCGTTTTACCATTACAGAAATTGGGCCAAGGCTTTTCTAATAATCCAGTAGGCGCTTGCCCAACTTGTGATGGCCTTGGTCAAAAACAAGCAATTGATGCGGATTAATTGTACCTGATGATGATAATATTAAAGCTGGAGCTTTATCGCCCTTGGGCCTCGATCTTCAATCACCTTATTATAATCAAACTTTGGAAGCTATTGGCCGCGCATTTTCAACCAACCGAATATGGAATAAAATACAAGAAGCCCAACAGGCGGTTCTTGGTACGGGCAAAAGATATTGAATTTGTTTATATGATGGTCCCGCTCTCAAGGCTAAAACCTTTGAAGGGTTATCCTAATATGGAACGCCGCTGGAAAGAACGGATTCAGCTTGGTCTGCGATGAGATTGGAGCGTTATATGGACTGCAACGCCTGCCCTGGCTGCTGGCTACCGGTTGACTTCGAAACTTGGCGGTCAAAATTGGTGGAATGGATATTGGGCAAGTAAACCGCCGTCGATTGCCAAGGCTGATGACTGGTTTATTCTTGACCAAGGTTTCGAAAAGCAACGGGCATTGCTGAACGAATTTTAAAGAAATTCGCGAAAGGTTGCGTTTCTTAAACGATGTTGGTCTTGAATATTTAACATTGGCGCGCAACTCGGTACGCTTTCTGGTGGTGAAAGCCAGCGTATTCGTTGGCTTCGCAAATTGGCTCGGGCTTGACCGGTGTGCTTTATGTGCTTGATGAACCCTCGATTGGTCTTCATCAACGCGATAATGAACGCCATGAAACATTACGTCATTTGCGTGATTTAGGTAACCAGTCATCGTGGTTGAGTACGAGAGGATGCAATTTAACCGCGATTATGTGGTTGATATTGGTCCCGCAGCTGGTATTCATGGTGGCAACATCATCGCCAAAGGTACGCCGAAGGAAGTCATGGATAATTCCGCTTTTTTAACAGGACAATATTTGTCAGGCAAAATGTTTGTACCTTTACCTAAGCAAAGACGAAAAATTGATAAGAAAACAGCAAAAGTTGTTGCAAACCGCAAAATTAAAAAAAGAAGCCCGGATATTCCGCTTGGCACGTTTACCTGTGTAACCGGTGTTTCTGGTGGTGGCAAATCTACTTTCCTTATTGAAACTTTGTATAAAGCCGCATCACGCCGCACTGCGGGCGCAGGGAGATACCGTCAGAATTTCAACGTATTGATGGATTGGAATTTATTGACAAAGTGATTGATATTGACCAATCACCGATTGCCGCACACCGTTCCAATCCTGCAACCTATACTGGAGCATTTACACCAATCGCGATTGGTTTGTCACCATGAAGAAAAGACGAGGCTATCGGACGTTTCTTTAACGTGAAGGGGTCGCGTGAAGCGTGCCAGGTGATGGTGTTATTAAAATGAAATGCACCTTGCCGATGTTTTGTCACGCGATGATGTCAGGGTAAGGTTATAATCGTGAAACTTTAGAAGTAACCTTTAAAGAAAAATCTATTGCCGATGTCCTTGATATGACGGTAGAAGAAGGCGCAGCATTCTTCTCAGCCGTGTCTGCCGTGCGCGACAAACTTGATACATTGGTGAAAGTTGGTCTTGGCTATATAAAGGTAGGTCAGCAGGCAACCCACACTATCAGGTGGTGAAGCACAGCGCGTTAAACTCGCCAAAGAATTATCACGCAAAGCAACTGGCAAGACCCTTTATATTCTTGACGAACCAACGACTGGTTTACATTTTCATGACGTTCCAAAATTATTGGAAGTTCCAAGGAATTGTTGATAAGGAATACCGTTGCAGTTATCGAGCATAATCTTGAGGTCATCAAAACCGCCGATTGGGTTATTGATCTTGGACCTGAAGGCGGAGACGGCGGCGGCGAAATTGTAGCAGTTGGGAGGCCTGAGGATATTGTAAAAGAAGACAGGTCTTATACGGGTCATTTTCTCAAAGAATTATTAGAACGCCGCCCAACTTAAAAAACTTTCCCATATATCTTATTAAAATAGATGATATTGGTGGATAATTCACGTTATATAGAAAGATAAAGTTTAGTTTAATAAAACAATACCAGCGTTCAATGCCGCGGCTAAAGCAAGCCAAAGCGCGTATGGAATAAACAAAATGGCAACCAATTTGTCACTATTCCATGCTTTTAAAATAATCATTATCGTCAATAGCAGCATAATTACACAAGCAAAGAATGCGACAACGGTTTGATGCAAACCAAAAAACAGCGGTGTCCAAGTAAAGTTAATAACCAATTGCGCAGTCCACATTATTTTTAAGAGATCATTTGGTCTGTCAATAAATACTCTCCAGCCAACAAAGCCAATAAGCATATATAGAATTGACCAAACAGGAGCAAACAGCCAGTTAGGAGGAGTAAAAAACGGTTTATTTAAGTCTTGATACCAAGACGTTGGTGCAAAATTATACCCTATTGCGCCACCGATTATAAAAATCGCAATAATGAACAAAACTACATATAATGATTTGTGCATAATTTTCATTTTTACTTTCCGCGATTTATAAAACCTAAAGTTATAGCTCTATAATTTTAATTTACAAATGGGTAAACGTAACTTATAGGGAAATTAAACGTTTTACCTTGGAATTGGTTGCAGATTATTTAATTTAATAAAATAAAGATAGAATATATCTATTGTTTAGAGTCTGCTTTATAATTATTTGATTATTTTTGTTATGGCCCAACGAGCTCGGGTCATTCTTCGGATTGAAGCGATGAACATCCATGTTTCAGACGAAGCAAGAGTGGTTTCCCAATCCTTAGCCAATCTCCTATAGCGGTTGAGCCATGAGAAGTACGCTCAACCACCCATCTTTTGGGATGACAACGAAGTTTGATGCAGTCCGAACGTCGAACAATCTCAATAGAGAAGTCTTTGATATGCGCTACAGCCTTAGCTAGTTTTTCTCCTGCATAGCCTCCATCGGCAAAGAGCTTTGTCATAGAGGGATAGTTTTTTAGCCAGCTTGATGACGTGATTAGCACCGTCGCGGTCTTGAATATCAGCAGTATGCACAATAGCTGTCAGCAAATTACCTGCTGTGTCGGTCACAATATGGCGCTTGCGTCCCTTGACTTTCTTTCCAGCATCATAACCATGCGGACCGCCGCTTTCAGTCGTTTTCACCGATTGGCTGTCGATAATACCCGCTATTGGCAAAGGACTACGCCCTTCAAGAATGCGATTTTCTTCCACCAAAGCCTCGTTGATCAAGACCAAAAGACCGTTGTCGCGCCAATTGTAGAAATGATGTTACCCCCTCGAGTAAGGCGGAAAGTCCTTTGGAAGCGCTCGCCACTGACAACTGTTGACCACATGCATGCACGTGTCCCAGATATCATGCCGTTAGGTCCAGGACGCCCAACGCAACTTTAGCGTTAAAGAAACGTTAAGGAGTTCAACGCGAAGTGAACAGTGCTGAAACAGTGTATTTCCTTTTAACCGGTGAGGTTGCCATGTCATATTATTCGCATTTGAGTTTTGAAGAAAGAGAAGAAATCTACCAACTTCGTGCCAGGATATTCACAAGACTTCATAGCCGCCATCTTGACGTAACCGTTCGACTATCAGCCGCACTGCGCCGCTTGTGCCTGGCGGTTATCTGCTCTTTGTCGCATGGTCGTTATCTGCAAAGACGTCAGCATCAGGCAGGCTTGAAAAAAATGAAGTCCGCTAAAGCATGTTGTTAATCGTCTAATTGAGGGCTGGTCGCCCGAGGCAATCACTGGCTGGCTGAAGCAAGGTAATGAAACAGGTATTGGTAGCTTCTCCTTTGAGACGATTATCGTTTTATCTACCGCGCCTCGCAGAAGCAGAGAAACTTGAAAATCTGGTTCGTCCACCATAAGCAAAAGCGTTGGCGAGCCTCACGTGATGGATTAAAATCGTCAGTCCATTCACGACCGCCCAAGTCGTCAATGCAGTCTGAGTTTGCACGGAAGGAGATTCACAAGCGCGGTCGTCCGCTTCGGTTATCCATGAACGTAAAAGCCGTATGACATTCATCATGCGGGCCGGCAAGACAGCGGATGAAACCCCTGTGCATCGCTCCATCATGGAAGGTTAAACCCAAAAGCCGCCAATCCAGACCTTGATAATTGATAGGACCTGCAAACATGATCAACTGGCGAAAAAGTTCAAACTTAAAACACGTTCTGCGATGCTTATGCCTCTTGGCAAAAGGCGGTATAAAAATGCCAATGGACGTATTAGACGATGGTGCCAAGAAAGACTGACCTTGACGCTGATCCGATAGACATCGAAGATATCAGATCACAATGAACACAACGCGGAAAATGCCCTGCAAAACGCTATTCAGTCCCTTCAGAAAAACCTTGGAACCGATATCAAACTTGCTTTAAATAAAACAATGTTGCACTGCGTGTGAATTACCCTGTATAATTGACCATTATGTCTGAACTATCACTTGCATTAGCGCATTGAGTTGCGTCATATTGTTCGGATTTTGGTCGACGTCATTGGAACCTCCGTCCTTAAGGCAACAACAGGAATCATAAATAACTGAAATCACACAACAATTATCGGTCAGGCTCTTATAGCTAGGACAAGAACACCCTTGAATTCATACCCATATTGGAAACATTGTGGTGGCAAACCCTTTAGCAAGACCCAATTGAAATATTCTTGTTCTTAGTTATCTATAGTATTATAGATGATAACTATATATCAGAATGCGGGCTTTAATCATCGAAATATCAAAAAAAGAATGGTAGGCCGGAGGACTTGAACCCAACCGCGGTTTGAGCGCCATCAACCAATTGAGCTACAGGCCCGCGTGATTGTTCAACGGAATGTTTTCAGAGTTACCGTCTTTTTCTATTTTATTACTTTTTAATTGACGGGATAAAAAAGATTCTGAGCACCCTACATTACACAAATCTAATGGGGGAAAAAAAAAATTGGATCTTTTGCCGTTTAGAGAGTAGAAAAAGAGTATTAAATGTGTAATTTCACCACGAATTTGTTTGTTATAAGTATTATATCTATAATATCAATTAAACCATTATTTCACCAAGGCATTGTAATAGTGGATAGGATTAATTTATTTTTATTAACTGCTTGATTTGCCGCACAAGCTTTTCTATAAGGCCATAGTTATTAAAACATTATCAAAAACGGCTCCGTAGCTCAACAGGATAGAGCGCGGTCTTCTAAACCGCAGGTTGCGTGTTCGAGTCACGCCGAGTCGCCATAAAAACCAATTAAATCAAAATTGACTAATTGAAAAAACATAAAATTTAGAAAAATAATCTATTTAACATTTTCTGCTTTGGATAAATTTCTGCAGCCAAATCAGTGCTTAATAATGCTTAATTTGTATAGCTCCCCACTATTATTTAACAAAATCCTTTTTCTTTAAATTAAGCTCTAGCTATTTCAATAAAAAACTAGTTATCTGCATCTCCAAACAATTGATTTAACTTTCTCTTTATCGTTTTTGCCTTGATATATTATCAATGGGACCAACCAAATAGTTACATAAAATGTCCATATTTTTCGCCAAAAGTAGGTATATGAGCAGAGGCAATATCAATGATAAATTAGATATTGCACCTGTTAACCCAGATAGTTAACCCAGGCCTATCCAAGCCTTTACCCGATAACACTAAACTTGGTCAGATAGCGTGTTGTCGATCTCAATGCGGTGCCACAGAAAAAGGATTTGCCATTTTTTTTGGCGGGCTCAATAAATTCAGTAAGTCGGCTTCTCCCCAAAAGCGAAGAAATAGCATCCCATCTTTTGTGCACGACGTTCTTCATCGCTAGCCAATTCAAATTCGCGACTGAGTAAAATTGTATCAAGAGCACGTCCATCCGAAGTAGTAAAAATTTGTGCATCAACAATATTAGCCCCTGCTGCTGCACAAGCACCGGTGATTATTGACAAAAGCCTTGGATGATCTGGCAAGAATGAAGTTCATTAGCCAAAATTATGCAATTTTGCCAAAATAAAAGCTTTGTTTGTTTTCGTCTGCATGTTTTATAAAATTAGCATGCCTTATCTTGTCTTCGGCCACAAGCCAATAACTAGGATATAAAAGCCTATAGGCATTAAGTTTTTTTCTCCAGTCCCGCAGTGCGTTCATCGGCTCGGCTTCCAAATTCGCTCAAATCGAGTTTCTTTTGAAAAGCCGCCAGTTAAAACAATTTCGGTTTCATAATAAAGGGTACGTAACAGCTGACCTTTCCAACCATTCCAAACGCCAGCCCCCTTGATATCTAAATGTCAAAATAAGGTAACTTGCTTCATCCATTGTTTGTACCAATCGGAAAATCACCATGTCTTACGATCATTCAAATCGCGTGACTGCGCAACAATACTCATGGTTAGATGTTCGCGAATAAGCCAAGCAACGGTTTCACAATCTGTAGCGGACAAACCAAATCTTTTACATAGTTTACGCGCAATTTTTTCTCCGGCGATAGAGTGATCTTCTGGCCGGCCTTTAGCAATATCATGCAAGAATACCGCAATATATAAAGCCGTCTTCATCTTTCAATTGTGGGACTGCTGGTTCTAGGGTGCTCAGCAAGATTATTGCCTTTGTATATTTCACTTAAATAATAAAGACATAGCAATAAATGTTCATCTACCGTGTAATGATGATACATGCTAAACTGCATCATGGCAACAATCTTGCCAAAATCGGGTATGAATTTACCAAGAACGCCCGATTCATTCATACGGCGCAGCATGAGAGAGGGATTGTGCGGTGAGGTTAAAACATCAAGAAATAGACATTGGCAATTTTTTTCACGAACTTCATTGGTAATTTCAAAGATCGTCATTTGTTGATCGCATGGGATGCAATTCAAAACCATATTGATCAAGGATTTGAAAACCGGATCAAATTAACTGACCATTTGAAAAGACATCCTTAGCGCAATATTAATACGTTGGATCAATTATAAAATCATCACGCCTTTTTATTTTTTTTCTTCCGTTGGAAATGTTAAAAGATTTGGTTGATGCCCGCACTGCCTTAGATGATCTTCTTCTTGCGGCTGAAATAATGCGTTAAATCACCGACCTGTTGGCCACCGAAAATAATGTTTAAAATCTTTCAACATCTTCCTGTCCTGATGGGCTCAAGCCAAGTCTATGGGCAATATCACGCTGAATATCAAAGGACAGTCTTTCGTTGGCTTTACCAGCTAAAAAATGCATATGACAGCGTACGGCCCATAAAAAATCATCAGCCTTTTTAAATATATTAGCTTCTTGACGCGACAATACCCCTATTTTAACCAATTGTTCGGGTGTTTTAACTCCATAAAAATATCTGGTTATCCAATAAAGTGTTTGTAAATCACGCTGCCCGCCCTTACACATTTGGTTCAACCAAATAACGTGTTTGCCCTGCCTTTTTATGCCGCTCATCGCGCTCAATCAATTTGGCACGAATAAATTGTGTTGCTGTTCCTTTCACTATCTCCGTATTAAAACGATCAGATAATTGTTTGAACAGTGGTTGATTGCCGTTTAAAAATCGCATTTCCAAAAGTGCGGTGCGCACTGTCATATCTTCACGTGCCATGCGTATAGTTTCATCAATATTGCGCGTTGCATGCCCCACCTTCAAGCCTATATCCCATAGCATGTAAAGTATAAATTCCATGACTTGTTCACCCCAAGGTGTTTGTTTGTAGGGAAGCAAAAACAACAAATCAATATCGGAACTAGGAGCTAGCGTACCACGACCGTATCCACCAACAGCGATCAAAGCGATACGCTCACCATTCGATGGATTTTGCAACTTAAATATCTTTTTAATAACAACATCATAAAGAGCATCTATAATAATATCGATTAACAAGCTTAAGCGTTTAGCGCATAAACGGCCATGACCATCAGGTAAAAGTTGAATTTCGCATCCCTTTTGGCCAGCAACAAGAGCCTGTTTTAGCTCACATCTCACAGCTTTACGCTTTTGATATCGGCAATTGACTTTCATTCCGACACTTCATAAAGCCGTTTTTTCAGCTCTGATGAATTAACAATATCTTCAATATTCGCCAACTTTACCATCGCAATACATTCCCTTTTTAAATTGAGTATAAAGGATTTTTAACGCGCAGCAATGAAAATAGTAAATGATTTATTATCCGTTTGGATGCATTTTAATCTTGTTGTAGATTGCCATTTTAAAAGTGAGCCTTTTATTGGTAGGCAGCATTGTAAAAAAATAGATTTAGACCATTTTTTCACCTTTAACATTAAAAACATCCACTCATTCCTTTGATCCCATCTGGGCAAATTAAAGAACACAGCTAAAAGCTTTTATTTATGGAAAAAAATATCCTAAAAGATTTAAGTATCCAGAGCAGGATGCAAAATTAATTGTACAGCTTAATCAGAACTCATTGCAAATTATCAAGCTTTACGGCACAACTTAGTTGACAACAATTAATGGTTTAACAAAATTTAATTTAAATTTTTAGATGAGTAAAAATGAATTATCGCCATATTTATCATGCAGGCAATTTTGCTGATGTTTTTAAGCATATTATCGTAACACGAATTATCGAATACCTAAAAAATAAAAATCAGGCTTTCCGTGTAATAGACACACATGCAGGTATAGGTTTATATAATCTAGGAGATCAGCGCGCACACAAAACAGGTGAATGGAAGATGGGTAGGCAGATAATTGGTAAAAATCTGATGCGTGTTTTATCCTTGATTGCATGGTCGATATTGTGCAGGATCTTAATGATCACCAATCGTATTAAAAAATACCTGGCTCACCAATTAATTCGCAAACTTTTGCGATCACAAGATCGTTTGACTGCGATGGAGCCACATCCAGATGATTATAAAATATTAAGATCTCATTTTAAAGGCGATTTTCAAACAAAAGTAATAAATTTAAATGGTTGTCTAGCTCTTTCCGCCCAATTGCCACCAAAAGAAAAACGCGGTTGGACTCGTGATCCTTTGAAATTGAGGAGAGTTGACCGTTTGTTGAGGGGCTAGTAAAGGCCCATAAACGATTTTCCTATGGAGTTTACGCCTTTTGGTATCCTGTAAAGCATTTTGATGCGGTGAAGAAATTTTGCAACCGCCTTTATGAAACAGGAATACCCAAAATATTGCGTTTGGAGTTAATATCGCAAGCAATCATCGATTACCAGTTTAGATGGCAAGGTATGATAATCGTAAACCCACCCTATACTTTGGAAAGTGAAATGAAATCACTCAGCCCATTTTTGGTGAATACACTCGGCCGCGATGCAGGCGCTCATACAGTCAATCAATGGATAAGACAAGAAAATAATTAAAGCAATTTAGCTGGAAGCAAAACGGATACATGGCCTAGCATTGGAATGAATTGTTTGGGATAGAGACCGTCAATTATGGCATTGCATGGTGTAAATGGTTAGTCATCAATCTTATCGGATCACGATAGGAAGTTTAACTTCAAAGTTTTGCCATTAGCACATCAAACTTATAGCAGTATCCGTTCTGCCCAAATGGTCTTTTTATGACTTAGGTGTTTTTTTGTGAAATTTAGGCTTTAATCTTTATTGCGTCTGGATGTTTAAAACCAACAGTCATTGAACAACCTTGGTCAGCAATGAATTCTTAATTGGTTACGTAGAACCAACAAAATGATAAGCACTCTTACCTTATCGCGTTGGCTGCGCTGGTCATCAACTGTATTTAATAAATGTGCTTAAATCTTGAGCTATGGCGGTCTAATTCGCATTGTCATAGATTTCACGATGCTATTGAATTTGCGCTGCATAATTAAGATGAAAATTTTCAATAGCTATGTTTAATATCTTATTTAAGTTAATAATTTAAGTGTATAAATTGCCTTAAAAAAAACTAAACGATAGAAATGTATTTTCGTTGAATTGCTTTATATAATTATTTAAATTAAACAATTATTTTTCAGGACCTTTAGCTTTTAGAACAAGTTTTAAAATGTTAAATTTTACCGTTTCCATTTGGAGCTACTGTTTTATCGTTAGGTATTTTGGGTGGTTGTTTGACAACCAATGGCGATGGTTCAGCTAAACCGATTAAACCTCTTGCCCCAAAAGCTACATTAACAACGCCATCGGCCCAAGCCTGTATTAATGCCGCAGCAAATAAATACTATCTTCCAACCAAAGTTATAAAAGCAACTGATTCCGCAAAAGCGCAAGATGGATCAACTGTTGTTACTCTAAAAGTAGATTTACGGGATGCACGATGTGTTATTAATAGCAATGGGTCGGTTCGTTTAGTTACAGATACCAGTCCTAAAAGTGCAGATCAACTAGAAGCGGAAAAGGCGGTAGCCAACATTATAAAATATTAAAACGAAGCGATACCTGACAATAGGCAACCTCAAAAATTTTTGATATTTTAAAACATTTAACATTTAGTTTTGCAGGCATTGAATAATGGCAGTATCAATAATGTTTTGGTGAAGCACGATGGTTCGTGTGAAATCTATATGATTTTCATTTCCATAATTAAAGCAAAACTAGAAATAATTCTTGATTGCAGGATATCTAATTGAGTTATGGTGAAAAGTTTGCTTCTCAACCACCAAATGGTTTAATTTGCTGTTGATTGGTGACAAATGGTCCTTGTTGGTGTATCGACCAAAAATTATATGCTGGAGAATTTTAATAGACACAAGCCCTCGATATAACGGATTTTGCTAAAGCCATCTGGCAGGCGCCGATGGGGGAGGTTTTGATTGATGTTTCTGAGAATCGAATTGTGCAGACATCGACGCGCGCGATTAGGGGTAGAGGTCGGTATTGTTATTAGGCGGAAATATTTTCCCGTGCGGTTGTTTACGTGGTGGGCGTTACCGGCGATCACTTGGGGATGCTTGCTACCGCAATCAACTCATTGGCTTTGCGCACCTCATTGACGAAAATTGGGGTTGAGCGGTAGTTTTATCTGCAATTGCGATGCCGCAGATTTCAGAAAGCTTTTCACAGCGCAAAGCTATGGCTTATTTAAACATGGGCAAAGTTGTGATTTTCGCTGGCGGAACTGGCAATCCATTTTTACACAGGACACCGCTGCAGCCCTTCGTGCGGCAGAGATCGGCGCCGATGTACTTTTAAAGGGTACAGTTGATGGCATTTATACCGCAGATCCAAAATCGATCAAAATGCAACTCGCTTGATCAATTATCCCATGATGAAGTTTTACAACGTGGTTTATCGGTTATGGATAGACGCTGTCGCTTTGGCACGTGAAAACAATATTCCAATTATCGTTTACTAACCATAACCGGGTGCCGGATGTGCTCAATGGACAAGGCCTAGTAACATGGTCTCAGATGACGTTTAATACATCTCGTTTAAATTTAAGGAGAGAAATGAGACGCTATAAATATTGAGACCTTAAACGTCGATGGAAGGGGCTATATCCTTTTGCAAGTTAGGTGGTTTACGCACAGGCTGCGCATCTATAGCCCCTTAGAACCTATTAAGATTGCCTATGGTTCCAGTTCAATCAATCGTTGCCAAATTTCTGACCAGAACCACGATGCTATCGGTATCAGTTTGGGATAAAACCATGATAGGTGCTGTTGAACGCAATCCGTGATCCTGGTCTTGGTCTCAACCAACCAGACGGAACAAACCTACGCATTCCGTTACCGGGAGCTTAATGAAGAGCGCCGTCGTGAATTGGTAAAAATTGCGCATCAATATGCCGAACACGCAAAAGTTGCTATTCGTCACGTTCGTCGCGATGGTATGGATGCTTTAAAAAAAGCTGAAAAAGATGGTACAATCGGTCAGGATGATACACGTGCCTTATCTGAACGCGTCCAAAAAATGACCGATGAGACAATTGCTGAAGTTGATAAAGTTTTGGCCGCTAAAGAAGCGGAAATTATGCAAGTTTAGTCTTAACCAATTAGTTTTTTAAATCAAAATATTGACAAAATTATTTTTAATATTGGCTTGGTTGAAATTACCTTATATTTTGACCATAACAATATTTTAGGTTGATTACAGCATAATCTTTTATCCAAACTATGCCAAATGGCTCAACATTTATTCTATGCAGCTCATTTGATTATTTAAAAGATTAAGTGTTTTTTGAATATGGTCTAGTTATTATTGAAATATTGATTATTCAATATGTGCGATTATCTCTTCAAAATAGTATTTTTGCTGTTTGCGTTTATTTTGAATATATTTATTTAAACAGACCCATGCTTATTGTTTTAGCTGCTCAACTTGAATTTAAATAGTAGATAGTTTCGTTAGAACATATTGCTATCTATATGATTTCCTTTAAAAGCAATTATTAATTACTGTATTGTTAATACGTGTCCTGTTGCTTATTTATCCAAAAAGGTTAAACTGTGTCTCAACCCAAACATATAGCGATTTAATGGATGGAAATGGCCGGTGGGCTAAGAAAAGGCAACTTCCTCGCGTTGCTGGACATAAGGCCGGAGCGGAAGCCCTTCGCAAAATTGTTGATCATGGCAAACAATCTGGCAAAGTGGTTAACTTTTTTTGCATTTTCATCTGAAAATTGGTCGCGGCCCAAGGATGAGGTAAGCCACCTCCTCTCCCTTCTAAAATATTTTATCCGTAGTGATATCAATAACTAAAGGTTAATAATGTACGCGTTAGAATTATTGGTTGCCGCCAAGGTCTTAGCGACGATATTTTAAGTCTTTTAGAAGATGCTGAAAAAACTACTGCTCCTAATGATGGATTGAATTTTATAGTAGCCTTTAACTATGGTAGCCGTAATGAAATTACGCGTAGCGTCAAAACAATTGCAGAACAAATAAACCAAGGTGTTTTAAAACCAGAAGAAATTACCGAAGCGCTTATATCTTCACACCTTGACACTTGCTTTATGCCTGATCCAGATCTGATTATTCGCACAAGTGGAGAAATGCGTTTATCAAACTTTTTACTTTAGACATTGCAGAATTATGTTTTGTTCCGTGCTTTTGGCCGGATTTTTAAGCGTGGATTTTGATAAGGCGATAGAAGCTTATCAAAACGTGATCGCCGGTTTGGTGCTGTTTCACAAAATGATTTGATCCTTGATTTAAATTGGTACACAAGATTAGAAGAATTATAACATTATATCCGAATATCATGATTGAGTTGCTTGGTCTAAAGGAACCATTTATGATAGGTTATCATGGATAAGGGAAAGGAAGATAAAGAAAACTCGTTGTTTTATACGGTGGTAGTTAATGTCGAATTTGGAAACCCAATTATTACGGCATTAATTTTAGCGCTTTTAACGCTTGTAGTCACCTTTTTAGGTGGCATTTGGTTAATTTTTTCTTTTCTAATTGGTCTTGCGGTACTACATGAGGGAAACAATCAGTTGCCAAGCAAAATAATTTAACATTCTTTTGGGGTGGATATTCTATTTTTCTTTTGCTTGTATTATTTAAATTTGACTTTCTATTATTTTTACCCGTTATCCTATTTTCAGTAGTTTTGGCTTTGCTTTTTAAAAATGCTGGTGGGTCGCAGGCGGATTTCATATGCACCCTACCCACTCTTGCGCTCCACGCTTTACGTGGGAATGAACAAAATGGATTCAGGCCATTGTTTTTCTATTTGCAATTGGTTTGGAACCGATATTGCCGCCTACTTCAATGGACGTGTTGGGCCCAAACTTTCCTAAATTCTCCCAAACAAAACTTGGTTCGGGCAACAGGGTGGAGCAGCCATTGGCGTTGCGGTGGTGTCTGGTTGTACTTGTTTGATTAAAATTACTTATTGTAAAAACCCAACAGATATTTGGGCCGTTGTTGTTTGTTCTTTCAATTGCATCCTGCAGGCGATATTGCTAATCTGGAAAGCGTTATTTCGGGTTAAGATCTGAGCCTACTTCCAGGACATGGGGAGAATGATCGGGTTGATTTTGTTGTCAGCTGTCTTACTATATATTATTGCAGCTATTTCGCGGATCCAAGAGCGCTTGCTAACCTTTTCAATTTTGTAACCAGATAATATTATAATTTTTCAGTTTTTTATACATCTGAAATATTTATACGTTACAAAAGAGGAACCTTAATGAAATTATCCATTATTTTAGCAATTTGTATAAGAGCAGCTTAGCGGTTGCAGTCTCGAATCGTCTTCCTTGGTTACATCACTGAAAGCCAGCAACTGAAACAACAGGCTATTGGTATCTTGGAGACAATGGACAGCGCCAGTGGCGGGCTTTCACTAGCGAGACAAATAAGAAAGAAGATGCCTTCCAAAAAGGCTCTAATATAGGCGTCAGCCCTTTTGGAAGCGGCTCACACACTCATCCAGTATTTTTGAGGTACTTATTTTAGCTTAGTAAAGTTAAATGTAAGAAACGTTAAGGTTAAAAATAAAGCACTTTTCGTTTTTTTGATTAAATCAATGATCATGCATTTTAAGGCATATTTCGCTCGATGACAAAAGAAATAAAAATTGCCATTGTTGCAGGTGAAGAATCTGGTGACTTACTTATGCGGACTTACAGGCTATTGGACCAAGAAGTTTGTGCTCCATTGAATCTGATTGGCGTTGGTATCAACACCTGTAAGATATAGATGGAAAGCTTTTTGACCCTGTAAAGACATCGCGCTTAGTAAGTATTTAGTGCTGTATTGAAACGGATATCTAAACCTTATTCGCACATAAAAAATCTTAACAATTTATAGCAGGCTGTATCCCGATCAGTCTGTATTATTATTGATAGCCCAGATTTTACCCATCGCGTTGCTAAACGTGCGTGCATTAAATCCATCAACTCCAATTATTAAATATATTGCCTCTGTTTGCTTTCAAGGCCGCGAATGCGTATGAAAAGAAAATGCGTGGCTATATTGACCACGTCCCCGTTATTTTGTACTTTTGAACCAAAAGTTATGGAAATGTGCTTAGATGGCTTTCCACTTTCATGTTATCACCGTTTGCTTGCATCCACTCCAATTGAGGATGTGCGCTGTTTCCGCAGCTGAAAACTTATGCTGAAAAAGTGTTATTATTTAACAGGGCTCAGTATCTGAAGACGTAAAACAATGCCATAGAATTTTGTAGGGCGGTCACGAATCGTCACAACGCGTAAAAAAAATGGTGTTGATTTTGAGTATCACAACTTCTCAATTTAAAATTAAAAGGAAGTGAGGCAATTAGTATCTGAGTGGGAGAAGTTGCCTCCAATATTTAGTTTTGTTGGGGGAGAGAGTGAATGGCAAAGACGGAACAGGCTGAGCCACTGCAGCATCTGGAACGGTATCGTTAGAGCTGGCTTTATGTAACATACCAACTGTTTTGGCATATCGTGCCGATTGGTTTACAAAATTAATTGTTTTATCCAAAATTACTATTTGGTCGGCGGTTTCCTAATAATCGCTTTGATGAACCAATTGTTCCTGAATATTTTAATGAATATATCAATACGGCATGTTAGCCTGACAAGTAGAACGACTTAGCCACAGGGTCAGCATGCGTGCGCACAATTAGAAGCAGCCAGCACCGGCGATATTAGCGAAACCCGACCAGACCTCTGGCGAAATTCGCAGCCTTTTGCTGTCACGCGGGTTCTTAAACTCACAGCGTGGCACAGCATGCCAGCTCTTTGTCGCCTGTTAGCCGTCTCAACATGATTGGTTACGAGGCTACCATCTGACTGACGATCGGGCGCTCTTAATGGTTGTCGGCGTCGCGCTTCATCCGAAACCGCTTCACACTTTTCGGAAAAAACGCTCAATATAATGCTTAATGGCAGCGCGCATCTCTTATTGAGCGTTTGTGTGATTTGTTTCGACGGACTGTCTTTGCAAATGCCTGATAACAAGCGGGCAATCACTCGATATGCTACGAATTACCTATCGCAAAAATGCACTTTTATCAATATAGCATCTTTAAAAGTAAATAGACGAAGCTTCAAGCACAATTGGAACCGCTTCACAGACGATGTGGCATTTCATAAATCGGTGAACCTCTCATCTATGCTCGCCATAATGTAAAGTGCCCACGACATAAATGACGTATATTCCCATTTGTTGGTGCTTGGGGTTTACAAAATCGATATCTTGGTTCTAACGATTTTTTGCAAACCGCAATGTTCATCGCTAAACCAAGAGTTCTTTTTAATCCAAGATGTATTGCGCCAAGATGGATGCGGAAGCGGTAAAATATGGTAGCCCATTGGTTGCTTTATTCTTAAAAATACCGCGCCAGTTGCTAACTGTTTGGGTAAGATTTTTTCCTTGAATCCCGCGTTTCTTCATTATGCCATTTTTTGTGTGCTATTGACCAATGAAGCAAAACAACCTTAATGCAGTGGGCATAAGGCAGGTTAATTGCGTGCTGGCCGTTATTACATTCTTTCTTGGCGGGCGTCAGAATCTTAATATCGTAACTAGAAGAAACCTATTGGCACAATAAGTAAAATTGTCTTATTATAGGCCATGGCTGCGTTGTTATATCGTCATATTGTCGCAAACGGTTGCCTGACAATGCCAGCTCAAATCTGTTTCAAAGACTTTCAAAACCAGGGCCTGTCTCTGCAAATGGCAATTTCAGGCTTATTTGAACTTGAAGCAGACTATTTGAGGCCCTGACCGGGCAAAGTAAGGAAAATATTTCGGGGTAACTTGACACCTGGCAGCTTAATTTTCATCAAGCTTTAATTGTGATTGAAAATTACTATAGGTAAGTTTTTCCTCTAATGCTTTCCTGCACAACCCGATATTTCACTTATATGGTTTTCTTTTTCGCTATTGATTAGCGCTGCACATGCCACACCCACATGCTAAAGTTTAGCTGCTTTTAGCAAAACGTTCTTCTTAGTAACTTGAATAGCCAACTGCTCCAGCCATCTTTCTACCATTTACACTAATATCAGATATTTTCAACCATACACCGCTCCTTGCATTGTTGCTTCAGCATTTATCCCGCCCATCCATCCGGGCGACATTTTACGCCCATTAATCATTTTGATTAAATGTTGCTTGACAACTACCGCAGGCAAACTTTTCGTCCCTTAGTGCAAGACAAGCTCTGGTGCGTCCATCCCAAGCAATCTTATTCTCTCGCCATTAATGCGCACAGAATTGGCCTCATATCACTGATATGGCAAACCTGTACTGTTACTTGCATTGGCTGTAAGTATGTTCAAACTTATTCTGATCATTACTAAAGCCCTTTTAGCAATGCGAAGTACACAATAATCAAAACAATAATGATAATGTCAGAAGGTTTACGTGCGCGCATTAATGAGCGCAGATTGATTGACGTTTTTTTTCTATGCAACACTTTATAAAAATGTTCTAAACTCAGGTAAATGAATAAATAAAACAAAATTGCTAAATTGAATCACATAATTTTTGTTAAGATGGCCGCTTTTTAACCTTTGATACCAATTTGAAATCTTTGAAAGTCTTATATGCCGCTTAATGTTAATTTCATAATAATCTCACAAATATTCCAACACAATGGCAAATACCAAAATTTTACCAGAGTTATAGGGTTAAACCTTAGTTCCATTTTCAATTATAGAAAGCTATTCTCAAAACCAAAGACGACTGAAGTAAAATATGAGTATCATGTTTGCAAGCAACGTACCTGGGTTAAAAACAAATAACCTAACGGTGCAAAAAGTCTTTTCTCATTAGCCCAATCCATCCATTTTTCAGTAGTGCACCATTGTTGCTGTGTGTGTCGTCGATCCAAAAATTGTTTACCATATTGTGCCGCAATATATAAATAATGGTAGCGATCTCAAGCAAGATAAACCATTATCATCAATAACTGGAATCATAGCATTAGGATTAAGTTTGCACTCAAAATTTAAACTGCCAAAATCCTGCCTCCAAGAACTTATGCTTAATTTAGCCTGGCCTCAGTGATCCAGAACTTTTTTAAGATGAGAATTAATTGGTGCCCCCAAATTTTTTAACACATTTTAACTTCTAATTTATTTTTGGGTGTAATCCAAGGATTTTGAGTAAACCAGTTGAAGTGATTATATCATCAATATCAAAAACTGGTAGCGTTTTCATTGTTTTGATCCATATTACGCTACAGCAACAATATGAAGGCTCAAATTGGCTTCCATCATTCCCTCCTTTTACGGCGAATTTCAGCTTGTCGTGGCTTCCTTTGCTATAGCCTCTAACCAATATAAGACTCCATACTTTCGGAGAAAAAAAAATGCGGTGATAAGATTGCAGCCATGCGGTCTGTCATCCAAATTTTCGCTGGATAACGCCCAGCGATTAGCTGATACAACAGCAACTTCACCTGCCCAGCTTGACGATGACGCCAAGAATCGGTGTGCTTTTCCAACATCATATCAAAATCAATATGCATGTTCATCGTTGCAATTTTATAATCCCGCGAGAGGTAAGCTCGGCAACAACACGTTCGGTCATTGTGGTTTTACCATTATTTTTCCAACCAGTTATGCCCAAATATTCAAACCATGTTAATTCTACCTACCTAACACCATAATGACTTAGCAACCTCAAGGTCGTCTTTGGTATTGACATTAAAAAACGGATTAATTTTATCAATATCATTACAACCTATATTATTAGCATCTACCTTTTGCGCAAAATGGAATAAATACTTTTGCCGTCTGTAAATGGCTTTTCAAATCATCGATTAAATTGACTGGCCAAAGACCAAAAGTTGGCTGGTATTCTCCGTTATACATAACATTACCATCCAAATCAACTCATAAAATGCTTTGCAACTGTGCAATGTAATTCTTGGAAAAAATATGTATCAATCCGCCACTGTTACAATGGTGGCGTTACGCACTATGATTTTGTGCAGGCTGCTGCCGCATAAATACCAGATAGCGGCCCAAGATTACTAAACTCCTCCTTGTCCGCCATATAGGATTCTATCCTTTGGCAAGAATAACGGGATTACAGTGTTGACAACCTCACCTTGTAAGGGGACTTTGACTTTCATCTGTAACGATAAGGATTATATATGGTCAAGTGTGGTGACCGATAGCACAGGGCTTATCACGCCTATCTGCTGCGAGCGACCACCAGACAGAACCATAATTCCTAAAGCCAGACCAAATAATTTTAAATTACACCACACAAATAGGCAATACGTCATAAACAGTAAAATATTTAATTAAACACAAATCACGCTTTAAATGGAAAGTGATTTATTAAATGCCACGAACCTATTAGCGGATATTCCTTCCAAGCCGTCCAGCAACATCTTGAATAAATTGCCATGCAACCCGTCCAGAACGATTACCACGGGTTGTCGCCCAATCCAGCGCTTCTGGCGCACCATTGCGATCAATTGCAACCATAATGGATCCGCATAACCATAAATCGCGATCAACAATCATCTGACTACACGCAGGAAAACCAAGCCACAGTTCAAAACGATCCGAAAGCGAACTTTCTCTTCAATGGTTTCCGAAGGATTAATGGCGCTTGATCGCTCATTATCAATCATATCACGCGGCATTAAATGGCGGCGATTGGAGGTTGCGTAAAATAAAACATTATTAGGACGGCCTTCAATACCGCCGTCAAGAGCTGCTTTTAAAGATTTATAGATGTGTACTGCATCAGATCAAAAGATACAAATCGCAAAAGAGAATGAAATTATAAGGCGTATTTTAAAAGATCCATTAGTTGTGGTAAAGAATCAATATCCTCACGATGAATTTCTACTAATTTTAAACGTCCTTTGCCAAGTTTGTCTAAATTAACCGCAGCATGAGCAGATTTAATCAAAGATGACTTGGCACGCATGTCATGTGGCACTCTAAAGCAAAACATTGTTATTGCAAAGCCTGCGCAAATCGCCGTATTTTCAACGAGCATATCACGGGGATTGGTCAACGCCTTTAATCAGTGCACATCCACGCGGATTAACATTTTTGACTGTTGCTTTTAGATTTGTACATCCCAAACAAAGCAATCGGCACTTTCGCATTCAAGGGTTTACAAATTGGTGGTGCAATTCTATCTAAGTACACCAATCAGTTCATCAAGTTTATGCTAATTTGGAATATCAGACATGAAAACTCCTCACCTTTTATGGCAATATTTGAGATTATTATTATGTCTCGTAGAAAATGCACCATTTGTTTTTGCTAGTTGCTATAACCATCGGCAACACATTATTTCATATTAACAACTGGTAGCGTTAATAACGCTATTTTTATCAAATTGCTTAAGGAGTTTCCCTATGTCATTTATTACACCAGCTTATGCGCAAGCTGCAGGTGGAGGTACCGCATCACTTATGAGTTTTGCACCATTGCTTCTCATTTTCGTCATTATGTATTTCCTCATGATACGCCCTCAAAGAGCGCAAATGAAAAGACATCAGGAAATGATCACGTTCGTCACGGCGATAGTGTTGTGACTGGCGGTGGCTTTATTGGTAAGGTTGCTTAAAGCTATTGAGGGTGGCGAAGGTGACTCGCTGGATAATGCGTGTTCGCGTGTTGGTAGCACTTATCAAAATGTTCGCACCAAGAGGAAGTTGCTGCGTGAAAATCGTCACTGGAAAGCTTAATAATAGAGACGGTACAAAAACGACAAAAAATCTGATGAAAAGCAGATAAAGATGACAAAGTACGTGAAATAGATGTTGACAATGATCAAGCAACAGAAAATAAATAATTAAAAAATAGCTAGAGCATTTTAAAAGACAACAAGACGGAGAATGAAGCTTTTTGCTTTGTCAAAACAAAAATGATCACCAAACTTTAATGGGAACCTCATCAATGTTTTTCCGTGGAAACGGTTCTCGCCTAGCAATAATCTTTGTTTGGAATCGTCTTTAATACTGCTCGTTACCACAAGTAGCATTTTATCAAAATTACCGCCAAGTTATGCCAATTTGCATTTGCCTTTGGGAATTGATCTGCGCGGTGGCTCGAGACTATTTGCGTTGCTGGAAAGATGATGGACAATTGCGCCTTGATACAATCGATGTCATTACCTGTCGCTTCTAGATCAATCTAACCAAGAATTTATAGATTATAGCGTCAATGCACAAAGCAGGCAGGCGATACTGCGCTGGAAGTGCCAGGCTTTTTTACCGCAGAATTAAAAAGATATTGTCAGCGTACCCCATGAATACTGCACTTACTAAGAGGTGGATAATATCAAGATGCAAGATGTTATAACCGGTAAGGTTTCAGCACCAAAAAATAGCGAAATTTTTTAGACGTCAGATCCGCCAATTGGTTATCTAATTGACAAAGCAATCCAGCATTCTAGGAGAAAATCTTGTTGGTGCATCGATTGAAGCGAAAGCTGAAAGTGATGAAGCAGACGTGTTGCATTAACTTTGATGAAGCTGGAAAGCATGTTTTAGATAATTTTGCATAAAATCATCACCCAACAGTTGCCTATTTTCTGGCTGCGATGGTGATGTTATTCGACTGAGAACAATGCAAAAAAGTTGATGTGCTGGTTATCTTGATATTAACCTGTTGAAAAAAGAGCGCGAAGTTTTGGCAACCCTGATTTCAAGCGGCCCTTCACTGCAGTTACCTTTGATTGAAGATGCTCGCTGGCAGACTCAAGGACTATGCATCTTCAGGCTTTAAAGCGCAACGGTGCCTTTTATGAAGTTGCCGTGGCCTTTATGATTATTTCATATTTGCTTTTTTTAGGTACTAGGCAGATATTGCATTAATCAGTTAATTTGACACTTGTCATAACAATTTTAAGTTTTATAGGCGTGCCGCTCTCACTCGCTGTCTTTGCGGGTCTTGTTTTAACTATTGGCGTTTCGGTTGATGCTATTATCCTTATATATGAACGTATACGGGAGGATCGTCGCAATGGCTATTCGGTCACGCAAGCATTAGAAGCTTTATTTTCAGGCGTTAAAGGCGCACAATTATTGATGCCAATATTACCACTTTAATTGCGGCAGTTGTTTTATTTTTACTTGGCATTGGACCTATTCATGGTTTCGCTTTGACGGTTACAGTGTTATTAAATGCTTTTCACAACGCTTACCACTGTTTAATGGGATCTCCACATGGTGCGTGTTATTTCAAACCAGGCGAGGTTCCTGCTCGAATTTTCCGTATTGTTCCTATCAATACGCGCATAGCATTTATGCGCACGGTAGTGACAAGCTTGCTTGCGCATTAATCATTGCAACCGTTGGGTTAAGCCTATTGAATGGTATTAATTATGGTATTGATTTTGTAGGAGGATTCTCGTTGTTTAGAGGTTAAAGGTGAGGAGAGGCGAATGTAAATGACGCGGAGTGGTGAAAATCTCAATATTGGCGACGTTGTTATTACGCAATCTAAAAATGCAAAAATTTTCATCTGCTGTTCCAAGTCAAGAAACAAGGAAGATGCAGGATCAATCTGTTGTTGCAAACTTCAGGAAACGAATTTTCTTCGCAAGATTATCACCGCGAACGTATGGATGTTGTAAACAAAAATACCGAAAATCTTCGCGCGGCGGTAGCAGCACGCTCACCTATTGCGATATTCGGCCAAGTGTGTTTGCTGCGTTTGATTGTGTTTGTACTGGTGCGGTCGTGACCACCATTCATGATGTTATCTGGTTCTGTTTATTGTCAACGCAGTTTAATACGGAGCATTGCAGTGTTAGTAATCATTATTATTCGCTTAACGATACCATCGTCGTTTATGATCGTATAAGAGAATTATTACGTAAGGATGGATATATCCAAATAACTTCGCTCGTCGATATTGCTATTAATCGCACTTTATCGCGCACCCTGTTAACATCACTAGCAAATACTACTAGCCCATATTCCACTTTATTATTTTGGTGGTACAGATATGCGTGATTTTGCATCAGTCTTATTGCTTGGCATTATAATTGGCACTTATTCATCTATCTTTATTGCTGGTCCCTTAGCTGTTTTTGACAGGGTATCGGGCGCACACAAATAGGTCATGTTGAAATAATTAGTTGTATAGGTGAAAGAAGTATATTTCAAACGACGCATTATAAGTACAAAATTGGAAGTTCTAATGATTCAAGGAATTGAGATTCGTGACGCGCATTTCCCCGGCAGCGCCCCTATTGATGCCTATGGTAATGGTGGTTTTCGTTTTGCCGATATGTCTAAGTACTGATTATTTGTACATACCAAGTGTGGTATTTTATGACAGACCCTGTGCTGCAACACCAACTATGGCAGATATTCATCGAGCTCTACAAGAGGCTGACGACATTGAAATTTTATTAATTGAATCTGGGAAAAGCTGTTACGCCCAATGTGATGTCCGTTCTGCCTTGCAAGCACGCAATATTTCTACAGATACAATGAGTACAGGCGCAGCAGTCCGCACTTATAATGTTTTGTTGGCGGAAAATCGTGCCGTAGCAGCTATTCTTTATGCGGTTGAATAATGGATAATACGCAATATTGTATGCAGCTTTTAAAGCAGGGCGATTTCGACCGTTATATTGCTTTGCTTTTTGCGCCACGTCAAAAGCGAGCTGGACTTGCTGCATTATTTGCCTTTAATCACGAAATTGCTCGTATCCGCAATGTCGTTAAAGAACCATTAGTCATGAAGTAAGTGTTGTGGTGGGCTGATAATATTAAAGAGCAATATGAACCTAAGGCAAACCGGTTCTTGATGCCTTACTGGAAGCAACGCTTAATATTTATGATTGCCGAAAAGGTTTGACTGACGCTTGCGAAGCCTGTATTTTTTGATTTTTACAATGATTCATTTTTAACTATTGCTGGATTTTGGCGTTATTGGTGGCGAAACGCAATCAATCTTACTGCTTGCGCCTGTCAACAATTGATGAATTTGAAGCAAAATAGCAATGATGGATGCGGTTATGGCGGCGCAACTGGTGTTGATGCAAATGACATGTTCTACCGATGATTACCGTCGAACATCAACTTTATATCCCAGATGAAATTTTAAACGTCAGCAGTAAACGTGAAGTACGCGATAGCGAAATATGAACAAAAGTCAAGACTAATTACAGCTATAATCAAGCTTTGCTTTTGAGCATTATAACACTTAAAGTGGCTGAAAAATTAAAACTGAGTTTACAACAATATTCCTACTCTAATATTGGTCTACATTACATTAAACAGACGCAAAGGAAGGATTATAAAAGTTGCTTACTGAGCATTTTGAGTTATCAAGCACCTAAAGGGTCATTGGTTGATTTTAAAAAATAGCTTATCACAGGTAATTTTGCACGTTGATAAGAATGAAAGAAAATAGTGAAATAGTTTAACCTTTTAGCAATTAAAGAATTTTTCTTTATCGTTAGATTGACTATTATTTATATGAGTTTAAATTCTTTTGAGATAAAATGAAGTATTTTATCTCAAATAGTTTTAATCTTAATAATAGAACTATCAATTAGAAGCAGTCTTACTAATATTGAAGTGGGAAACACTAATTCAGTTCTGCACCAGTAGAACGTAAGCTAAGAAAAAATTGCAACAAAGCCGGTTATAATTTCTTCAGGCTGGAAACATAAATTCTTAAGGATATTCTAATCTTTTCAATACGACAATTAAAAATAAATCAAAAACTAACTTTGCTTTTGAATAATTGGAAAAATAAGCACTGCCTTAAGACCCGGTTTTGCATCTTCAAATACAAGACGACCACCATGTAAGCGCATTACTGCTTTTGCAAGACTTAAAACCAATACCTGACCCTTTGTTGCGTGCGCTTTTTCAAACGATAAAACGTTTCCGTCACTTTTTCCGCTCACTTTCGGCATGCCCGGACCATTATCAGAAACTATAACGCTTACATAATTGTCATCGCCTATTTCCATCGATAGCGCAATTCTGAGGTGAATCAATATCCAACATATATTTTAATTGCATTATCCGTAAGATTAAAACGTTTGGGGCAACGAGCTCGCGGGACTACATCAATATTCACATCAAGGAGATGCTCCATTATCATATGAACACCAGCTTTCCTCGGCAACTGGCTCGCAAAAGCTCTGCAACATCCTCAACAATTTGTCGTACCGCTTTTTATGTTCAACACTGGTGGTCACCGTTTCAATACGCGAAATCATTAAACAGCATCAGCGTAATGGAATAAGCTACGGATCTGTTCATCACCTGATTGAGTGCAGCACGATAATTTTCGCTATCATCATTGCTCAAAGCCCGTTCAGCTTTATTGCGTAGCCTGTCAACGGCGTTTTAAATCATGAGCAATGTTGTCGTATCACATGGCGCAAGCCTGGATTCAGCTCTCAATTTTCAAGCATCACACAAGATTGCTTTGCGTCGGTCAAATTCATCACCTGAACCCGAAACTGGTAGACGGCCCACAACCACCGCCTCATCAACTCATATGATGTAAGCGGTAATCGTATCGATACGCTGTACCGCGTCTTCCTGCTAAAACCAAATTAAAGTACCGATTGCATTGAAAAGCAATGCAAACAGTAAAGATTTATCTGAAACTTCAGCGAATTTTTCGGATCGCCTAAATCGTTAACTGGTACCCTTTCATGCCATTTATAAATTCACGATACGACAAGAGCCTGATGGTCATTAATCTTATTACCATCAACTCTGCAATCTACTATATAAATTGAATTTTATCTGGTGATCGGCATTTTAAAAGTCCCGCCTAACAGCGCTAACATTACGCAGCCGTAAATCCTCCTTACTGGATCCGTTACGATATAAAAACGCACCGGCCAGCGAGAGAAACGCTGATCAATTGTACAAGTAGCGGAATACCACCATGTTCATAGGCAGATTCAATCGAAGCAACCTCCTCCGCTAAAGCGAGTCTTGTTTCGTTTTGTACCATGGTAAAAGCAAGCTTGGTCATGTAAAATACAGTAGCAAACGCAACTAGCCCAAACAGCAAAATAAACAATGCTGATAGACGTACTGCTGTCGTTCGAAAAATACTTATGCACTTGACAATACGCAACATGCGCCCAATATATAATTTGCACCACGGATACAGTGGCGTACAGTGCACTATCAAAATCCTTTTCGATTTTTGACCTAACCGTAGGAATATTAACATCAATATTTGTTTCGCGGATCAAAATGATAATCCCAAACGTTTCGCATAATATATAATAACACCTGCCCAGTACGGCGGCATTAGATATTCAAGCAAGCGAAATTCGCGCGGTTGTAAAGCAATTTCATGCCCTGCTCGCCTTGTTGAACATATTAAACGACTGCTCAGGATCGCCGACACGATAAACAGTTTCACCGGGGTTTTAGACTTTTTTCTTTGGTAAAACTTCAATACGAGCCAACAACTCGGAAAAAGCATAAGGCTTAGTGAGATAATCATCACCACCAGCACGCAACCCTGTGACACGATCATCAACTTGGCCAAGCGCTGATAAAATTAAAACCGGTGTTTCAACCCCTTGCGCACGAAGACTAGCTATCACCGATAGACCATCGCGACGCGGCAACATACGGTCAACAACTTAAACACATAATTATTACTTGGCACCATAATGTATATCCGGTTTCACCGTCACCTGCAACATCAACTAAATGCCCCATTTATTCAAAGTTTTTGGCGAGCATCGCGATGCCTGCGATCGTCTTCGATAACTAGAATTTTCTACAAAAAGCCACATCAATTATAATGTTAATATTGTCCACCCTATTGTGAGATTTTTAATTAATAGGCAAATCATTGATGACAAGTACATTTTGCAAAAACCCATATATTATAAATCTATTTACAAAAAATGCTTAAGAACGGTTGATCATAGCACCTTTTGGTTTCAACTTTGCCATGCCATTGCTGATCTTATTAACTTGCATCGAAATTCTAGACTAATCTAAAAAAACAGATGCACTCTTCAGCGTATTTTCTATTTATAATGCCATTTCATTTTTAATAATAGACGCTGGCCTTAGTCCTTTTGGTGAAGTTGTAAAGGTAATGCGATGAATCCCATACTGCCAACAATATAAGATATTAAATAAACTTATTTAGTCTTTTTACGATAATCGGGACGGCGTGATTTATTATCGCTCAACACGCAATGCCACATTTAAGCTGGCCAGCTTTAGTGCCCTGGAGATTGCTCGATTCGAGAGTCCCGTGCCGATGCGACATCCTGACTATTTACCTGACGGATGATATCACCTGGTCGAATACCTTTTTCTGCAGCATCACTATCACGATCAACATCGGTAACGACTACCCCGCCCTTACCATCTTCGGCAGGAATAACGGTTAATCCCATAATCATTTAAGCTATCATCAGCTTCAGCATCTGGTTTTACGCGTTGCCCGCCATTTCCTTACTTGGCAGCGCAGCAGCGTTAGTAACTCAATATTTTCCTTCTACCTCTTAATGCCATACGCTAAGTGTAACCTTTCAGGTGCACAGCTGCAATCCACGCGCAAGATCTCCTCGCATCATCCACTGGCCTGCTATTAACTGAACAACTGGCTGCCACTTCTGCCTGCATTACTCAGCTCTTGTATTGCTGGACTATCCATTGATCAGCAATCAACGCACCTTTTGCTTCCTTTAAACCATGAATCGGTACTTTAGTAACCGGTTGAATCGGACACCAAGCCAACCACGTTGCACTTTTCCATGTTCAATAAGTTGATTAACTACTAGCTGTGCTGTTGTTGCAGGAATTGCAAAAGCTATACCAACATTACCACCTGATGGAGAAAATATTGCTGTATTAATACCCACGACCTGTCCATTGAGATTAAAAGTCGGACCGCCAGAATTGCCTTTATTGACCGCCGCGTCAATTTGAATAAAATCATCATAAACACTTGCGCCGATATCACGACCACGTGCAGACACATGCCAGTTGCGCTACTGTGCCGCTGAGATTCTAGGAAGCGGATTTCCAACGGCAAACCACCCAGTCATCACCGATCGAGCGTATCTTATTGGTCAACAAAGGTATCCCATACGAAATTTACGATCACTATCAACTTTAATAACCGCTAAATCGGTACGCGGATCTGTACCAATAAGTTTGCATCGAGTTCAGTGCCACTATCAAGACAACAACATAAGCTGAACCATCGGATACAACATGATTATTGGTTACAACATAACCATCTTCCGAAATGAAAAAGCCAGATCCTTGCGATACAGGTCGCATACGCCCAGGGGCATCAGGTTTACCTGGTTTTCCCGGCTTAGCATAACCACGAGACTGTCAAAACCAGAATGTCCACCTTGAAATCGCGGAAGAAACGCTTTTTTCTAATGATGACTATCAGGTACCGATCAAAATCCGCCCACTCAAAGAAAGGACCGCCGGTTTCTTGAGGGTGAGTTGCTGCTTTTTAATTTGCACAGGAAAACAACTGCAGGTTTTACTCTGTCTCACTACATCAGCAAAAACCTGGTTTTGTTTAGACCTTCAACAAAACTGGATCAGCAAAGGCGGCACTTGAAATGCTAGTGGCCCACCCAACACCACAGAACCTGTAGCACACAGTTGATAGGCTGACTGCTGACAAAAAACGATGAAACGAAAGCGGCTTGACTTGATCATTTATTTAACTCCTTTAATCCATTGGATTTAAAATACAATTTTAAATAAGTTACTAAAGAATAAAATTTTATTCAAATAGCTCAACTTGTATGACGTTCTTTATAATTTTAAAACTCTTTTATTTGGTGAATGTCCAATAAATGAATTATTGGTAAGGTTTAGCATTTAAGAAAAAGTTTCAAAAATAAAAGTACAAATATAAACTATTAAAAAAATTAATAAAACTAGTCGCATATTAGTCTTAAAAAAAGCAAGAGCAACCTTATCTTCCATTTTGGCAATGCGGCCATTAATATTTTGTAATGGCTCATCAACTATAATGCCATCATATATTCTTGGCCCTGAAAGCTGAACATCTAAAAAAGCTGCATAAACGCTCTCTGGCCAACCGCCATTGGGCGAACGATGCCTTGGGCCATCATACATCATATTAACAAAACATTTTTTAAAGACTATAGTTCCCTTTTTGATTAGCGCAGCTATGTGTTTCGTTAAAAGCTTGCATCTGTTGAATAAAGTTGGCAACATCATCTAATTTAGCTGCAAAATATCCAAAATATAAATAACGCAAATTCTTAAAATAATCATAGAATCAGCCGTAATAACTACTATAAAATAAAAGACCTGGCAAACCACAAAAGAAAAGATAAAATAAGATTGGCGCGATAACACCATCAGAACTATTCTCGGCGAGACTTTCAATCGCTGCACGAGAAATAGCAGCCTCATCAAGATTGTCGGAATTTCGTCCAACAATCATCGATACCGCATGACGCGCGCCTTCAATGCCATATATTTTAAACTGATGATAGACATCAAAAACATGATCATAGAGACTTTTTTGTGCTAAAAAACATGCAACCACTAGTATTTCTAACGAAATAGCCCAATAACCGCTTTCTCGCCAGCAAACATATTCTACGATAACACCCATAAAAGTTGCTATCAAACACAAAATAAAAATTGCAATAAAACCATTTAGCTTTTTGATATGATCAGAAAAATTTTTATTGTTTCCCATTTTTCGCCGTGATAGTTATTACTCTTCCAAATCCGATTATTATAGGATGGGAATATTCTTCCATAGCCATTTTGGATCACCAATTATGGCATCAATTATCAAAGCAAAAATCAAAACCAATATGCTATGTTGCAAAAATATTTTCCATTCAATCATTCAGAGCTAGGGCGGCTGGAAACATCCAGCCTATTTAGAAAGGCTTCGGCGGCGTGAAGTGATGACAAAAACGCAGGTAACACGTATAGGGAGCGCCGATCTGATCCATCCGAACGAATGCAGCCTAAAACCTGATTGAACAATATGCCAATTTAAAAAAAACTGGCTTTGTTAAAAAGTGTTTTGTGATTGATCACTGTCGAGTGAAACAGCATTATTTTCACTTTTCTTTTCAATTTTCCATGCCCAAAGAAAAAAAAACCCAAATCACCAAAAGGTTCTAACCAAGGGCACTCAAACGAAACCAAAATTGATAAAAATCCTAAAAAGCCCTAAAGCTTACGAAAAAGGAGATTGATTAAAGGCGTTATTGGGTGAAGAAACCCCGATGATTTTTGTTTGACCGATGGCTGACCAACAAATGACGTGGATTAAAATATTTAAAGCAAGAATAGATTTGACCATGAAGCCAAATATTATAAAACAAAACCCAAAAGGTAAAAAAGATGGAGGCTCCCCATTAACGCCTTTTTTAGGGCCAAAATTTCCCGCCCATACCTACCGAAAAAGGGGAAAACAAGGATCCAGATCGTCTGGTGAGACACATCCAAAAGGTTTTAAGGAAAAAAGCAAAAGCCAAGGTCCATTACCAAAATTTAAAAAGAGCCATAATTGTCACTTTTAAAGCAGATAACCACGAGGATTGCTTCACCCAGCATTTAAATGGGGTACAAAGGCCAAACGCCTGGAAAAAAGCTAAAAACCAAAAAAAAAGCAATACGCCATCCAAACAATTGCCCTTAAATTGCACCGGCGAATAATTTCAACGGCAAACCGAAACCATTCCTACCCCTGGCCGCCAGGCTTTTACCACGATGGAGCAATGGTGCAACCCCAAAAATACCAGGGAGTCCACTTAAAAAACGCAAAACACTAAATTGACTTTGACACACAGGGATAATTATTGGCTTTGTAAAAAAAATCAAAAGGCCATCAAGATTTTTGGGCAACTTAGAAAGTTAAGACAGCTAGGGGAAACAACGCCGAAAAAAAGAAACAAAGACCAGCTGTTAAGTGTAACATTGGTTGCAACACTAAGGACAAGCCCATGATAAAAATTTGCCCAATAGAAAAACGCCCATCGCAAAAGCTAACTGACTCATTTTACGAGTTTTGTAAAAGATCATTTGTGGGGGATGAGAATTTTAAAAGTTTTTGGTTCTTTTCCTTGAAAAAAATAATTTTGTTAGCCAAAGTAATTTTAAAAAACTTCAATACTAACCCATTGGTAAGAAAATACCATTAAGGATTAGTTCCATTATAACCAATGATAATATTTAAAATTTTTTTTTAACCATCAAGTATTTTATAAAACATAAACAAATAATTTAAAATTTAAATCAAAACCAGCACATTTCTAAGGAAATAAGGAATTTTTAAAATTTTTACGATCAATGACATGCAAAAGAATCACTTTTGGAAATTCCTACCACCTTGATCCTCATCCAAGGCATCCTTAAAAAAGAGGGTAAAAAATTTGGGATTAATGGTCCTTTAATGAAAACCTAACCTGCCAAAAGGAACCGAAGGGGAAAATTTAAAACCCAAGAAAGTTTCGATTTTAATGGTATGACGGATATAATATCTTCTTTGTTCTATATTTCCCCCAACAATATAACCACCGACCGCATAAATGATTTTGTTTCTGTTTTGCTTTTTTAGGGTTTTTGAATATTTTATAATTTTTTCGAAAAGCTCTGAAACCACCCGGGAAAAAATTCATTTGATCTTTGTTTGGTTCATCATCAAGGGAGAAAACGGGCACCTTGAGCGCAACCAGCCCAATATGAGCATAGGCAAAAGGAAAGATTATCACGGCGATGGCTATATGTTCCAAGGGTTTAAGACGTGAACGCCAGCAATAATCAGGATCGATGTTGTTTTCAAGAAAAAACCATCAAAATTCAAAATAGCTAAAAATCGGCGGCACCGCAAAAATTGGATATTTTGATTTATTTGAAACCCCAAAATGCCCCGGGTAACACTTTTTCCCAGATAATGGCGCCAAGATATTCCCGGGTCTTTAAGGCATCACGCAACAGTTTTCTGACGGAAATAAACCTTATTGAAAAAACCCAAATATAAATATACGGAAAATTAAAACCCAAAACCAAAGGGATAGAATGAGAATCTTAGAACAATTCCAAAAAACAGGAATGAAAGTTTTTCGCCAACCCAGGAGAGCCAGTTCCACGGCGCCACAAAAGCCCCATCTTTTCCCTGCAATCAAAACCCACCTTCAACGCAGATTGAAAGGACTGACTAAACACTGCGATTCCCAATCAAGATTTAACCGGGGGACAATTTAGAAATGATGGATCAAATAATGGAAACCCCAGGCGATAGAAAAGCACCCGCCATTTTGCAAATGGCCACGTCAATACGATTTTACCTGAAAAGGGGATGCCATAGAAACCTTTCATATCACAACTAATCCAAAACCAATAAAGCACTTTACCTTTATATTTAGCAAAACCCTGGTTCTATATTTATTATTGACTTGTTTAGCCTGAGATTCATTTAATTTTGGGATTTGGCACAGATTTATTACGGAGAAATTTTAACGTTTTTGCAGATCGGTTTAATGCCTTTTAATTTTGTTTGCGTAGTTTCAAAAGATGGGCCATTTATAAAACCTTTAAACGATAGGGAAGGGGCTTACGCCAGCGTTTGGGAAATCACTTTTTGCCCACGTTGTTGCAACTCAATTCCTCAATAACCAGTTGCACGGTTTTACCCAAAATTTCCGGAAATCAATATTTAATTAAGGTGTACACCAATTTTATCAAAACGATGTCCCAAAAGGGGAAGAAAACCGATTGCCCGGCGCTGGAGGAGGATTTTAGTTGTCCATCCACCCTTTGAGCGAGGTTATTTTGTGTCCCTTTGCGCCGTGTTCATAGCGGAAACTGGAAGATGGTGATTAATCCCAGATTGGGCAAGATACCCCAAATCAGGCTCCTTGATAAAGTTTCAAATATTCGCCTTCCCTTTGGCGATAATCATCAAATGTTTAAAGACG
Organism: Lamproptera curius; assembly: GCA_029286875.1. Classification (NCBI taxonomy): domain Eukaryota; kingdom Metazoa; phylum Arthropoda; class Insecta; order Lepidoptera; family Papilionidae; genus Lamproptera; species Lamproptera curius. The sequence goes on along the minus strand of JAGSMT010000933.1, from coordinate 9,143 downwards.
GTTCCACTTACCAAAATTTCAAACCCGCAAAGGACTATTTGCGGCCTCCATAAAAACAGTTTCAAAAAGAGAATTTTTCAGACCAGGATCATTTTTGCCAAGGCAATGCGGTTCAATTAACCATTGAAAGAGGAAACAACAAACCATTGAAAACCCATGCAAAAAATAATCGAATCTAAACAAAGATTTGAAAACCAACCAAACGCAGGAAGCCCAAATTTTATTTTAGTTAATACAGAAAAAATATTTATGAAAGGCCCTTATTTATTAAAAAATAATGAAATTTTGCTTTTTTTCTAAAAAGATTCATCACTTACCCTTTATCAAGATGGAAAAAAATGGCTAGGACAATTGATCAGATCACCGATGGCTTTAGACGACGCATGGAAGCTGATTTGGTCGATAGGCGAAAATCCTTGAAGATCTTGTTTGGGACAATTTTCTTGGGATGGGCAAGGCATTCGGAAGAAATTCCTTTGCCAGGGGATATGTTTTCGGATGTTGCAGTCGAAGAAGTCTGAAGATCTTAAGACCCAGCCATAGTCCGTTTTCAAGGATTTTTTCTAAAAAAGGAAGATGGGTTTTTTGGTTTACCAAACCTCACCAATCGTTTCCCACAAAATAAAACGCCATAATGCTAATATTGGTATTATTACCGATGCGATTAGACCCAACACCACCCTGGCCCAGATGGTACGTAGGATTATCAAAGAGAAATTGCGAGGGGGGGGAGGGGCCGGCGCGATATTTTGCGCCATGATATGATGGATGGGCGATTGGGTTTATATGATGCACGATGGAGGGTTTTCAAGATGGCCTTTTTAGCCCCAAATTTTCGGCTTTTAAGGCCTTATCGGGATGCAATTGGTACAGATTTCATTAGCATAAAAAAACTTATTATATTGACCACAAAAGGGATGAAGGTTAAGAGGGGCAAGACCCGATGAAGGGGGATATGCTAGGTTAAACCTGGCCCCATCTTGATATTATTTTCGATTAAAAGAAAACTTTTTGACCTTTATTTGCCTACCAAGTTTCCGTGAATATGGATGATGATGGCAGCAATTAATAATGGTGGTTGAAGGGAGCGAATTATTCGAGACGTTTTATCTTTTAAAGAGCTTGGGTGATGGTATCCCATTTATTTTGCTAATGATAGCCAAAAAATTTTCACAAAAGATAAGGTGAGTAAATTATTCCTTTGAAGATTTTAAGCTTGGGGCATGTCACATTAGCCGAATTTAATTTTTGATCCTTTGAAAAAGAGCAATATAAATGGAAATTTAAATTAAAACTTTTAAACCCATTTTCCAATTCAACCCTATTTAAGACAATGGAACCATAAAAACGAGGCCGCCAACCGAAACTTAATTTTTGAAGGCTCCGGGAGCACTTTAATGGACGCTTGTTCGGTTAGAGCTGAGCCGGAACAAACTAAAACCGAATTTGGGCGGGGTTGTTATCGTTTCGTTCTTCTTTTGGCCCTTGTTTTAGGGAGGAGAACCCGATAAGGATTATTTTCCATTAAAAAGCCAACCGGGATGATTCCTTCCCTAAGCAAAAGAATGGAAGAGGAGTTTAAAATAAAAATTGCCAGTATCGTATTGAATAAGGGCATGAATATTAAGGAATTTGGGAATTTTCGGAATTTGGCTGGTTTGCTTTTTGTTTTAGGCCAACCGCTTTTATTTTTAAAAAGAAGTTAAAAAATTTGGGTTTTAGGCTTTCTTAGGGGAAGGGGGGATTTGGGTGGTTGGGTTTGGTTTGGCCCCAAAAGGTTTGAAAACCTTTTAAACCAATTGTTTTTTCTCCCTTTTATTATTTCGCAGTTTTTGCCTTAAATTTCAGTATAAAGAAAACCAGCATCCGCCGACCCAAAATAATGCCGGATGGATGGTATTTTTTAGTTCTTTTCAAATCATTTTGAGATTTTCAGGCCCTCTGGGGCGTTATAATAAATTTTTTTGGATGGGCACTTATTCCGATGGTTTGTTATCAAAACCATTATGGAAAAATCTTTTGAAAATATGACCGTCCACCCGTTCATCGCATGTTCGCTTATATTTTGTTGGTTGCGGCTATTTTTCACGCCTTTAAGGTTGAAAAATTGTTTCCAGGTAGTGCAATGCAGCAGGGCAATGATTTTATTTTTCCTATCATTGCGCAAGCAATTTTGGCATCATCACCTTAACACAGTACCAATTAAGGGGTTTTCCATCAAGGCGGTTTTGCCTGTTTGTGTTTTGTGCCTTTGGGATAGGAACCAAAGGCAGATAAGAAGTCCCTTATCCGCCCCGAAAAAATTATTAAATCATTTGGTTTTTTAAAAACCAAGAGAATAGAAAATGAATAGGTCGAAATTTTATAAAATGAAAATAGCTTTTAAAATCACAAGAATAATGTGGTTATTTAAAAAATCAAAAATTTGAAAAAAAATAAAAAGTTAAAGGGATATTAGGGGAGGGGAAAAATGCCCACGATAAGCAATATTTTCAAACCAAATTTAATCGAAGGAAATACTATTCAACCCAAAATTTCTTGTTGCCGCCTCATTGTTTTGTGCGACCTAAGAGTTCAGGCGCCACTTAAAGCTTTTTGTAAAGAAAACGGGGAAAGGACTTTTGTTGCCCTGAAGTAAATGGCACCTTTGGGGCCCCCAAAAGGGGTTTAAAACGGAATTTTATAACACAGCCGAGCTTGGAGCCTGAACTTAAATATTCCAATGACGAAAGCCCTTTTACGTGAAAGCGCCTTAAAAAAGAAACCCCGATGGGGAGGGTTGATCCATTAAAAGTCCCTATTCGGAAGATTGAAGTTTACGAAGATGAGGACACCATTCTTTACGATCGAAAATGATTATGAATTGAGGGCACTTTTAAGGGCATTGACCCAATTTTAAAATTCCCAATTTCCGCAATGGATTGCTGACGGGGAGTTGCGAAAAGAAAAAATCCAATTTTGAGGTGGATTGAAAAACAACTTGGGTCCGGGTTTAGGTTTTAAAGATATCATTTAAAGGTGGATCTTTGAAAATTTGAAGAAATCCAAAGGGGAGCCTTTGGGATGGGGGGTTTTGTTTTTGAAGTGTTTGGGAATGGTTTTGGAGCGAATCCGAGCTTTGTCGGCCCGCGCCGCCCAACCCAGAAGATCTGACTGTTTCATTAAGGGTGGGAATTGGGAAGTTTGTGGTGAGCGTAGGAAGAAGATAGAGACCCACGGAACGGCAAACAAATTGCCGAAAGAGCAGTGGCAAAGCCCCCATATTCGTCCATAGGATTTCTGATTAAAACTTTGAAAAAGGATTGTCATTAATGCCGTTTTTATTTTAATTAAAATTTTTTTGAAATTTCTTTTTTTCAAAACACTATGTTTTTATTGGATTCAATATTTTAAAAATAATGCGATGCAATGATGTTTTATTAATGAGATTAAATGAGCAAAACGGGCCTATTAATGTTTGTAATATTCAGCAAAACCAGGGGATTGACTTGGGATCAAAATCATTTAAACAATACGCAGGGTTTACAAGATTGGTTAAAATTTAAATCGACACAAAATATCTTTTGTTGATGGCGAAAAATTTATCAAATGATTGGGAAATCGCCAGTAGTTTTTCCCTAAAGGTGTGGCCTGATCCAAATTGGGGATAAACAAGATCAATACTAAAAAGTCTTAATATCCCATTTATTATGGGGCTTTTCGATAAAAGGCATTTAAAATTCCTTTGGGGAATCATCGTTTTTTCAGTTTTAAAAATTTTCTCCACCACGTTTTAATAAGAATTGGGAGCCCCAACCACGGGCGCGCGAATGCCATATGTTCCCAAACCGCCCTCATTTGCTGGTATTTGTCAAAAGTTAAAAGAATGGCGGGCCCTTATTTGGGGGAAAAGAATCTACTTCCATAAAAACCTTTCACCCGTTGGAGGAGGAGGTGGCTATCAATTTTTGAGCTTATAAAATTGGGACGCAAAGAGGTTTATCGCCTTTGGGACATATCAACCCCATCGGGTCATAAAGCAAATAATATCAACATCGGACCCAGAGTCAGCCCATCACGGACCCATGCCTAAAAGACCTTAAAGGCCAACAACCACACCATGCTTTTGGAAAAATTTTTGTCTTATCCATCCAAAGCTTTGGTTAATAGAGCCAAGGAAAGGGTCCTGCCTGTCTCCATCAATTTAACCCGTCCAAACGGGATACCAATTAAAAAATTTCGTTCATCAGAAAAACGCAAACGATCAAGAATTTCTTCATAAGAGAAGCTTTGAAAGAAATCGTTTTCCTGAAGATAAAGACCCGGGGCAATAAGGGTTTGGATCCAGCAACCATCAAAACATGGGGTTTGCAAAAATATTAAGACGGGTGCTGCGCCATAATTAACACCAACATGCCAAAAGTTGGGAAGTTTAAAAGTGAAACGGAGCCCCGAAAAAGACAAAACGCAACAAAGCATCATCTGCCCGCTTGGTAGCACCAAAGGCTTGCAAAAGTGATGGTGTTAACCTTTAGCCTTTCACGCGGCTATTGAGTGATAGGGGCCAAAGCGGAATAGGCGGAAATATCATTTGCGTTGCCGCCCGGAAGGTGGGTTTCGACATCATCCTCACCAAAACAAGATTTTTTGGCGCCAGTTCTTGTTTCCGCTTTCGACCACCTTTTAATGTCGCAAAAAATCGGGAAAAAATCGCATTTTCATAACCCAAGGCGTACCCCACGTAAAAACCTTTTCATCTTTAGTAAACATGGGTTCCGTCAAAACCATTTGTTAAGATTTCCAACGCCCCAAAAAGGGTATTTTTGTGAGGGAATTGCCATCTTACCAAGCTGTTAAATGTGCCAGCATTTGGCCGGCGGGGCCACGCAGTTTGGAAAAGCCGCCAGAAAATTGCGTTCGAACAAAATTTATTTACGTGCCACCACCCCAATTTAAATTATGTCCTTTACGAACACCATGTCCTGAGCGTGAATTTGTTTTACGAATGCACGGAATTGCTGATAACCAAGATATTTCGCCAAAAGGGGCCAATTTTAAAACCTTTCACCCGCTTAAATCACCAGCAACAGGACGCGCTTAACGCGACTTCCCATTTGCCCCTTCCCCATTAATGAAGGCGGAACACCGCAGGAACGGCGTTGACCCAGGATCTGACGTAGTCAAACAACCGGAAAAAACATACAACCCCAGGGTTTGCATATAAAAAAGTTCCGTATCATTTTAGAAAATATCAACGATCCAAATGATATTAAGCAGGGATGAAACATCGATAAAAAAAAGATCAATATCAGATGAATATTGTTCGCCGTCCCAGTTAAAAACCAAGAACGATAAGACCACAACCTTTTGGGTGCTAAATCTGGCAATAACTGCTTATGCGCCCGCAGCAAAACGGAAACACGAAAGAGTTGTTTTAGTTTTAGATACAACCAGTTTTTAAAAGGTAAAAAACCACCAATATCAGCCAAGGTTTCAAACAAAGAGCTTGCCACTGTTTGGGCCACAAAACCCATTGATACCCATTTGGTCAAGTTTAATATCAAAACCGTCAAGGGGTTCAACTATTTATAAAAGCAAATTCGGATTTAATTTGGCAAAAGGGCGACAAGGCAATAAAACCAAAAAATTTAAAGCTTTTGATGTTTGAGAAATTGGGATTAAGTTCTTTTTTTGAGGAAATCCACAACCAAAAATCAATCACATCTGGGGAATGATTTCAAAATATTCAAAAGTTTGGTAAAAATACTACCCATGTTAATCCAAAACCATAAAACCTTTTCAAACATCATAGCATTTTAAAAAATAAATTGTTTTGAAAACCCAATACTAGTAAATAGAATGGAATTTGTCATAACCTTTCGACACTTTAGCAAGGTAAGGGATCCAACCGAAGGCAACATTGTTTTATTTGGCCTAGTTTGAATCGGTTCCGGTTTCGCGAAACGAAAGGCGTTTAAAGCGAGGATTTTCGGGCGTTTTGGGTTCAGGATCGGGGATATCTTGACCCATCGGAAAGCGGAAGGTCGCTTTCTTTGCAGCCATCGTTCAGAGCGTTTTCCGAAAAGGGGAAAGGTTTTTGAAAAAACCGCTGAAACAAGGGATTAGGGCCGATCGATCCAATAATCGAAATGCGCCCTAATGTCCATTGATTTTCAACCGCCTGCCAAGAGAAATCCGCAGAACCAGTTTAAGTTTGAGTTTTTTCCCGGTTGATCAAGGTTTTAAAAGGCAACAACAAAGGTCAGGGATTGGCGGGTTTTTTCTGTCCCGATGGAGCGTTGAAACGAAGGGTTTCATCCGCTGTCTTGGGGCTACGAGGAAGCCCCGGTTTTTTGTTGGGGTAAACCAGGCGGACGACTTGCGAAAGGAAGATCTTCCCAGTGCAAATCAGACCTGCAACGCCCGGGCGGAATGGACGAGATTTAGAGGTTTTCCGAAAAGGGGCGGTTTTTGAAAAAACGCGTGAACAGACAGAGCGCCGATCGATCCAACAATCAAATGCGCCCAACCACACGAGGTCGCGCCAACGCGCGCGGGGAAGAGACGAACCAGATATTTTGAGTTTGTCCCCTTTTGGAGGGCGGGAAAAAGATAGATTGTTTTAGGAAAAGGGTTGGGGTTGGCCCCGTTGTTTTGTTTCAGCCAACCACGATTGTTTGGGACCAACCTTCAAAAGGCAAAAAGTGTTTGCCCATTTTTTCGTTAAAGGAGCTGGCGCTTTTGCATATAGCGATCGGGTAGGGGTAGAGAGCCACCGGGTAAACGGAAAGCACCTGATGGTTGAGCGATTGCCAAAAGGGAAAATTGTAAAATTTGAAGAGGAAAGGATTTCTTCTTTCTCAAACCCCAAAGGAATAGAATGACAGAAACTCCGTTGTTAAACGAGAAAATAGCAACAGTGTTGACTTCGGTGAACTCGAGATGCCTTTCAACTTAAATGGTTATTAGGTGTTTTTAATTGTTCATTTTCCAAAATCGGGAATTTTTTTTGAATGAAAAATTTTAAGCCAAATTCCTTTTTTTTTGTTTGCCCAAGCCAAATTGTTGATTAATTTTTAAATATTGAAATCAGCACTGGCATTGATTTAAAAGCGCCAAAATCGGAATAAAATTTTTGGCTGCACGACGCGTAATAATGGAAGTTTTTGAAAGTAATTTGTTAAATCCAGGGAATATTGGGCGGGAAAGCACCCTATCTGTTCCAACTTCTCAAAAACCAAACCAAAAAGATGTTATGGAACACCCATTTATAGAAGATAAACCATATTGTGGAGGTTCCAATTTAATTCACTGACAACTGAATTTTTAAAAACGGGCCACACCAAAGAAAATGCCAAATTGCCCTAGTTGTTTCCATAACTGTCCAAGTTTTAATGTTGTCTTTTCGCAATTTCAAGAAAACACAACCAACCAAAACCAATGAAAAATTCAAACAACAGAACCGTGCAAGGGGATTAAGCCAAACACCTGCAAATTATTATAGGCGAATTAAGCACTGTTTTCAATTAAACCTGCAGGGTGCAACCGTTTAACCTTGGAATCAAAATTGTTACCAAAACCTAAAAACCGGAACCAATGAGATAACAACCTGAAGTACGTTTACAGGCGCAATTTGCCACAAACATGCCACCGCCCGAATGAGAATAACACCGTAAGGACCAAGTGTGAGCCCAGATTTTTCAATATCAACACCCTTAAACCCAAAAGTAAATGGGAAAAAGACGCAAAAAAAGCATGAAGAGCTATGGGGGAGGATAGCCCTAACTCCAAACCCAATAACCCCCCCAGACACCCTTGATTTTTAAGGTCGTTAACCGATCGAATAACAAGAGAGGAATAAGCAAAGACAACAAAAAGTTGCAGCGGGATTTTTATTCAATTTTTACTTCCTGCAAAGATCTGGACTGAAAAAATAACGTTTGCCAACAAAAAGCCCAAAATAAAGATGCCAAACCATGTTGGAATGGAAGAAATACCAATGAATTAAAAGACAAACGGGAAAGGGAAGCGCCGAACCCCGGAAGGTGGAACAAAGAACGATCACTAGAACGCCCCTGCAGGGAATTGGAGTGCAAAACCTCCACCCAGGCGTTTTGAAACCAAAAAAAAATAACAATGAGCCCCGCGTCAAAAAATATTGAAATCCAACAAAGGATGAACCTCAGCGAAGGGGGGCTCCCAAAGGATTAATCAGAAGGCCAATGGCTGGGCACCACCCAACTTACCATACGTCCCAACATTGCACCAAGACTACCAATAAAAGTTACGCCTACGTTTTAAAAGCTTGACGTTAAACCTCAAAAAGATTGGGTATTTGTGGCAAACGCCAAACAACAATATAAAGCAAGAAAAGGGAATTTTTTTAATAATGAGAACCAAAAGCACAAAAATCAAGCAGATTAATTTGATGCACCTAGTTTGTTCAAAATTTTCATTTATTTCTCCCTATGAAAAGGAAACAAAATTGATTTGTATTTCAGGGTTGAGAAAGAAAACGCCCTCCTAACTGCATTTTGGTTGATTCTAATTGATAGGAATTGGGCGGTATTTGGGTCGTTGGCGGTGCGAAATTGTTCCTCAACCCGGGACCAAAAGTTCTGCGAAATATATTGGCGTTTTGGTGCCAAAATTGATAAATACGCAAAGAAACAGGAAAAACCACCTTGCGCATTTTATAAAAATTGCGAGCAGCTCGCGGTTTACGATCTGTCTTGGGGGTATCCAGCTGCCATTTTTTTTTATTTTTGGGAGAAATTCACTTATAAATGAATGGATTTTTTCAACCAATTGTGGGGGGCCAACGCCGACTCCCATAACGAAATACGATAGGCTTTTTTTTATTCATTTACCTCCCAAAATGTTAAAGCTCACCCTTTAAAGAACATTTAGAAGAGCATCTTTTAATTAATAACCAGAAATTTGCTGAATTTTTACTGCCCACATAACAAACAGGGGGGGCCAAAAGGAAGGAATAACCCTTTGAGCAATATTATTTGTTTATTCAACTTGAGTTAAGTCATTTATTCGCATTTGGTTTTGGAGGGAAAAGAGAAGAAATTTCGCCGTTCAATGGCTTCGCAAATTGCCGCTTTGGGTAATCCAACCATCAGCGGAACTTTCGCCGTTCCGGGTTCCCCCCTATC
>JAGSMT010000932.1:0-16340 GCA_029286875.1 Lamproptera curius | reverse complement strand
AAATGGCATCCCAGGATTTTTAAGGTTGCTTTTTCGTTATAATTTCATTTGACGTTCACATTTTTTAAAATTTCTCTTTGGTGTTTCAAGAAAGGCTTATTTAAACCCATAACGTATGGTTGACCGGCAAATACTTAAGAACTGCGGTATTTTATTAATTTCAACAGGCCTTTATTTTTTTACTTGATTTATTTCTTTTTAAAATATATCCCCATACCAAAGCACAAAAGCACATCCCGGGATTTTAATGATTGCATTATTTCCGATATTGTCTCCAATCCGAATCTTTTTTTTTAATTAAGTTCGTTTCCTAGGTTTAAAAAACGGCTTTATTTATAAACCAATTTAAACCTATAATGGGCCTTGGACCGATTTATTTGTAAGAAACTCGGTATATTTTCCAACTTGTGGTTGGAAACAAATTTTGGTTTTTTATTCAAATTTCATTTAAAATATTTTAAATATATCCCCCATTGAATAACCACAATAATTGGACATTCGGATTTTAAGATTCTTTTATTGGTATAATTGTCTACTTACCGTGCAATTTTTTTTAATTTGGATTTTTTTGTGTTTTAAACGGTTTATATAAGCCATAAAATTTGGCTTGACCGAAAAAAGTAGAACTGCGGTATATTATCAATTTGTACATGCCGATTTGTTTTTGATCAAGATTAATTAACCAAAAAATATATCCCCTGATGCAAAGCCATTAATGCAAATTCCAGGATTTTAATGATTGCATTATCGCGGATATTGTCTACTTATCCGTGAATTTTTTTTTAATTTAAGATTCGTTTTAGTGTTTCAATTAAACGGTTTATATGCCTTTTAATTATATGGTTTGACCGAAAATAAAAAGGAATTGCGGTATATTTAATTGTACATGCTGATTTTTTTTTGATCAAGAATTAATTTTTTGTTAAAATATATCCCCAAACAATAAAGACATTAATGTAATCCCAGGATTTTAATGGATTCCATTTCGGGCATATTTCAACTTACCGTCAATTTTTTAATTAAGATTCGTTTCTAGTTTTCAATAAAGGCTTATATGCCTAAATATATGGTTTGACTGTTAAATACTAGTAGAATTTATAATTTTAAAACTTGTAATAATGACGGAAAGGATCAAGATTAATTACTATTGTTTAAATATATTCCCCGGATCAAGGCACATTAATTTCAATTCCCAGGATTTTTAATGATTGCATTAATTTCCGGATTTGTCTATTTAATGGTTCACATTTTAATTTAATTGTTTCCGTTTTAATAAACGGCTTATTTAAGCTCATTAACTATATGGTTTGACCGGTTAAATACTAGTAGAACTGCGGGTATTTTTAACTTTACATGCTGAAGGGGATCAAGATTCATTATTTTTAAATATTCCCCGATACAATAGGCACATTAATGAACATCCCAGGATTTTAATGATTGATTAATCGGATATTGTCTAATCCGTACACTTTTTTTTAAGATTCGTTTTAGTTTTCCAAAAAACGGCTTTATAAGTTATTAACTATATGGTTTGACCGTTAAATTAGGTAGAACTGCGGTATATTTTAAACTTGTACATGCCAGAGGGATCAAGAATTCATTACTTTGTTAAAATATATCCCCGGATCAATGGCACAAAATTTGGAATTCGGGATTTTTAAGGATTGCTTTATTTGGCATATTGTCTTACTTTATGGCACCTTTTTAAAAGGATTCTTTTTAAATGTTTAATAAACGGGTTTATATAAGTCCAATTAATTAATATTTGGACTGTTAAATACTAGTAGAACTGCGGTATAATTATCAACTTGTACATGCTGAAGGGATTAAGATTCACATTATTGTTTAAAATATATCCCCCGATACAATAGCAATTTAATGCACACCCGGATTTTAAAATTGCATTAATCGCGGGTATAAATTTTCATCATCGGGAACCTTTTTAAATTAATTTTTTTGTGTTTAATAAACGGTTTAATAAAGCCCATTAATAAGGGGTTTGACCCAAATACAAGTTGAACTGCGGATATTATCAACTTGGTACATGGATTTATTTTGATCAAGAATCAATCTTTTAAAATATATCCCAAAACAATAGCAATAAATGGACATCTCGGATTTTACGGATTGCTTTATTGCTGTATATTGTCTACTTGTACGTGCACACTTCTTTCAAAATGCTATTCTATTTATGTTTTAATTGAAACGTTAGATATAAGTCCATAATAATTGAGGCATGCCGTTCAATACTTGTAAACTGGGTATATTATTAACTCAACCGTCTATTTGTTTTTATCATGATTCATTTCTATTGTTAAAATATACCTTGAAAAAACATTAATACCATCCCAGGATTTAAAATGATTGATATTGGGGTATATTGTCCACTTAGACGTTCAAATTTTTTTTTTTATTAAGATTCGTTTCTAGTGCCAATAAAACGGTTTATATAAGCCGATATAATTATAAGGCTTAACCGTTAAATGCCAGTAGAACTGCGGTATATTATCAACTTGTAATGATTTGTTTTGGATCAAGACCATTACTATTGTTAAAAATATATCCCCGATACAAATTGCAATGAATGGACATCTCAGGATTTTACGGATCGTTTTACTGCTGTATATTGTCTACTTGTACGGCACATTTCTTCCAAATTGATTCTATTTTTTGGTGTTTCAATGAAGTTTTGATATGCCCATATCACTGGTAGGATTGGACCGTTCAAACTTATAGAACTGCGGTATTATTAACTTCAAATTTATTTTTTTTTATCATGATTTTATTTCTATTGTTAAAATATATCCTCCAATACAATAGCACAAAATGCACATCCCAGGATTTTAAGATTGATTATTGCGGGTGTATTGTCTACTTATCGGTGCACATTTTTTTAAATTAAGATTCGTTTCTAGTGTTTCAAAAAGGCTTATATAAGCCCATATAACTATATGGTTTGAAGTTAAATACTGATAATGCGGATTGCATTATTGCCAAATATTGTCTACTTGTTAGTGCACACTTCTTTCAAATGGCGATTCTATTTTATGTTTTAATAAAACGCTTTCCGATATAAGTCCAAATAACTTGGGTAAGACCGTTCTATACTTGTAGAACTGCGGATACTATTAACTGCAACATGCCTATTTGTTTTGATCAAGATTCACCATTATTGTTAAGCCTGTCCCCGATACAATAGCACAATAATGCATCCAGGTTTTTAATGGTTGCATTATCGCGGTATATTGTCTGCCAACCGGGCACACTTCTTTTAAATGCGATTCCTTTGATGTTTAATGAAACCCCGCTAGATATAAGTCCATATAACTGTACGGCATGACCGTTCAATACTAGTAGAACTGCGGTATATATTATCAGCTTGTACATGCCGATTTATTATGATCCGAAAATCATATCTGTTGTTAAAATATCCCTGATACAATAGCACATAAATGGACATCTCGAGTTTTACGGATTGCTTTGTGCTGTATATTGTCTCTGTACGTGCACTTCTTTTAAATGCGATTCTATTTTGATGTTTTTTAATGAAACGCTTCAGATATAAGTCCATATATCTGTACGGCATGACCGTTCAATACTAGTAGAACTGCAGTATATTATCAGCATACATGCCGATTTGTTTTCGATCAAAGATTCATTACTATTGTTAAAATATATCCTCGATACAATAGCACATTAATGCACATCCAAGTTTTAATGATTGCATTATTTCGTTATATTGTCGTCTCAGTCGATCACATTTATTTAATCGAAGTTTCGTTTCTAGTGTTTCAATAAAACGCTTATATAAGCCCAATAACTATATGGCTTGACCGGTATACTAGTAGAACTGCGGTATTTTATCCAACTTGTGTACATACGGTTGTTTGATCCAAGATTCATTACTACTGATAAAATATATCCCTCCTTCACAATAGCACGTAATATGGACATATCAAATTTTACGGATCTTTTTATTGCTGTATATTGTCTACTTGTAAAAATATATCCCCCGTTTAAAAATATATCCCGTTGTTAAAATATGTCCCCGATACAATAGCACATAAATGGACATCTCGTGATTTTACAGATTGCTTTATTGCTGTATAATGTCTACATGTACATGCACACTTCTTTCAATTGCGATTCTATTTTGATGTTTTAATGAAACGCTCGATATAAGTTCGTATAACTATATGAAGCTTTGATCGTTACCGGCCACTAGTAGAACTGCGGTATGTTATCCAACTTGTACATGCCGATTTGTTTTGATAAAGATTCATAACTATTGTTAAAATATGTTCCCCGATACAGCCAAGCGCATTATTGCACATTCCAGGATTTTACCAATAGTTGCATTATCGCGGTATATTATCTACTATCCGTGCACATTTTTTAGATTCGTTTCTAGTGTGTCAATTAAACAGCTTATATAAGACCATATAATATTATGACTTGACCGTTAAATAAAGTAGAACTGCAGTATATTGTCAATTTGTACATGCCGATTTGTTTTGATCAAGATTAATTACTAATGTTAAATATCCCCGATGCAATAGCATTATTGCACATATCAGGATTTTTAATGATTGCATTATCGCGGCATATTGTCTACTTATCCGTGCCACACTTTGTAATTAAGATTACGTTTCTAGTGTTTCAATACAACGGCTTATATAAGCCTTGTAACTATATGGCTTTGACTTCGTAAATACTACTAGAACTGCGGTATATCAACTTGTACATGCCGATTTATTTTTATCAGGAGTGTATCTTTTGTTAAAATACATCCCCCAAAACAATAGCACATTAATGCACATCCAGGATTTTTAATGATTCCATTGTCGCGGTATATTATCAACTTATCCGTACACTTTTTAATTAAGATTCGATTCTGGTGTTTCAATAAAACGGCTTATATAAGCCGATATAACTATAAACCCGACCGTTAAATACTAGTAGTTGCGGAATAATAACAACTTGTACATAACGATTTGTTGTGATCAAGATTCATTACTATTGTTTAAATATATTCCCCGATACAATAGCACATTAATACATCCCAGGATTTTAATGATTACTGCATAATTTCGTTATATTGTCTATTTAGTTCATTTTATTTAATAAAGGTTTCGTTTCCTAGTGTTTCGTGGTTAAGCTTATTTAGCCCATATAACTGCTGTAAACGACCGGTAAATACTAGTAGAACTGCGGTATTTTATCAACTTATACATACTGATTTCTTTTAGTCAAGATTCATTACTATTGTTTAAATATATCACTCCGATACAATGGCACATTAATGCACATGGGATTTTAATGATTGCATAATCGCGGTATATTGTCTCTACCGATCCGTGCACTTTTTAATTAAGATTCGTTTATGAGTGTTTCAATAAAACGGCTTATATAAGCCGATATAACTATGTAAACGACCGTTAAATACTAGTGGGGAACGCGGGTATATTTTAAACTTGCTTTGTGCCATTTGTTTTAGTCAAGATTCATTACTATTATTCAAATATATCCCGGTACGTGGCATTATTTTACATATCAGGATTTTAATGATTGCATTATCTCGGCATATTGTCTACTTATCGGGTGCGCACTGGTAGATTCGTTTCTAGTGTTTCAATAAAGCGGCTTATATAAGTCGATATAACTATGGCTTGACCGTTAAATACTAGTAAGAACTGCGGTATATTATCTACTTGTACATACCGATTTGTATTGATTAAGATTCATTACTATTACATTTAAATATATCCGCCGATACAATGGCGCGCATTAATGCACATTCCAGAGTTTTTAATGATTGCATAATCGCGTTATATTGTCTACTTATCGGTGCACCTTTTTTAATTAATATTCGTTTCTAGTGTTCTAATACAACGGCTTATATAAGCGCATGTAACTTCTGTAAACTTGACCGTTAAATACAAGTAGAACTGCTGGTATATTATCAACGCTTTGTACATGCCGATTTAACGATCAAAGATCATATCTATTTGTTAAAATATAACTCCCTGCTACAATAGCACATAAATGGACATCTCAAGGATTTTACCGGATTGCTTTATTGCTGTATATTGTCTTCTGTGTACGTGCACACTTCTTTCAAATGCTATTCTATTTGATGTTTTATTGGAAACGTTAGATATAAGTCCATATAACTTTGTACGGCATGACCGTTTCAATACTTATTATAACTGCGGTATATTATTAACTTCAACATCTGTTTGTTTTTTATCATGATTCATTTCCTATTGTTAAAATATGTCCCCCGATATTAACACATTAATATACCATCCAGGATTTAATGATTGCATTATTGCGGTATATTGTCCATAGACATTCACTTTTTTTATTAGATTCGTTTCCTGAGTGTTTCAATAAAACGCTGGCTTATATAAGCCGATATATAATTATAAGGCTTGACCGTTAAATACTAGTAGAACTGCGGTATATTATCAACTTGTACATGCCGATTTGTTTTTGATCAGATTCATTACTATTAAAATATATCCCCGATACAATAGCACATGAATGGACATCTCAGGATTTTACGGATCGCTTTACTGCTGTATATTGTCTACTTGTACGTGCACATTTCTACCAAAATTCAGTTCTGTTTGGTGTTTCAATGAAGTGCTCGATATAAGCCCATATCACTGTATGGATTGACCGTTCAATACTTATAGAACTGCGGTATATTATTAACTTCAGATGCCTATTTGTTTTGATCATGATTTATTTCTATTGTTAAAATATATCCTCCAATACTATAACAATAATGCACATCCAGGATTTTTAGCCAATTGCATTATTGCAGTGTGTTGTCTGCTTATCAGTGCCACCTTTTTAAATTAAGATTCGTTTCTAGTGTTTCAATACAACGGCTTATATAAGCCCTTATAACCTGTAAACTTGACCGTTAAATACTAATTATAACTGCGTGATTGCATTATTGCTAAATATTGTCTACTTGTACGTGCACACTTCTTTCAAATGCCGATTCTATTTTGATGCAATAAAACGCTCGATATAAGTCCATATAACTGTACAGCATGACCGTTCTATGCTTGTAGAACTGCGGTATGCTATTAACTTCAACGTACCCTGTTGTTTTGATCGGATTCATTACTATTGTTTTAAATATATTCCCCGATACAATAGCACAGTAATGCTAATCCCAGGATTTTAATGATTGCATTATTTCTTTATATTGTCTATTTAGACGTTCACATTTTATTTAATTAAGTTTCGTTTCTAGTGTTTCAATAAATCGGCTTATTTAAGCCCTTATAACGATAACCCGGTAAATACTAGTAAGAACTGCAGTATTTATCATTTGTACAGACTGATTGTTTTGATCAAGATTCATTACTATTATTCAAATATATCCCCGATACAATAACACATTAATACATCCAAGTTTTAATGATTGCATAATCGCGGTATATTGTCTACCTATCCGTGCACACTTTTTTTAGGTAAAGATTCGTTTTCTAGTGTTTTCAATAAAACGGCTTATAAAAACCGATTTAACTATATAGCTTGACCGATAAATACTAGTAGAACTGCGTTATGTTATCAACATACCCGCCGATTTGTTTGGAATCAGATTCATTACTATTGTTAAAATATGTCCCCGATACAATAACATTAATGCACACATCCAGAGTTTTAATGGATTTGCATTATCGCGGTATATTGTCATCTTATCCGGGCACACTTCTCTTTAAATGCGATTCTATTTGATGTTTAATGAAACGCTAGATATACAGAATCCATATAACTGTACTTGCAGCATGACAATTTCAATACTAGTAGAACTGCGGTATATTATCAACACTGTGCCGATTTATTTATGATCAGAATCATATCTGTTGTTAAAATATATCCCCCGATACAATAGCACATAAATGGACATCGCGGGATTTTACGGATTGCTTTATTGCTGTATGTTGTCTGCTGTACGCTGCTAACACCGTGCGATTCTGTTTTGATGTTTTTAATGAAACGCTGGATATAAGTCCATATATAACTGTACGGCATGACCGTTCAATACTAGTGGAGTTGCGGTATATTATCAACTTGTACATGCCGATTTGTTTTGATCAAGATTCATAACTATTGATAAAATATATCCCGATGCAATAGCATTAATGCATTCAGGATTTTAATGATTGCATTATCGCGGTATATTGTCTATATCCGTGCATTTTTTATTTGGTGGTTTCTAGTGTGTCAATTAAACGGCTTATATAAGACCATATAATTATATGACTTGATCGTTAAATAAAAGTAGAACTGCGGTATATTATCAGTTGTACATGCCGATTTGTTTTGATCAAGATTAATTACTATTGTTAAAATACTCTCCCCGATGCAATAGCACATTAATGCACATATCAGGATTTTAATGATTTGCATTATCATTGGCATATTATCTCTGCTTATCCGTGCACACTTTTATTAATTAAGATTCATTTCCTGGTGTTTCAATACAACGAAAACATATAAGCCCTTGTAACTATATGTAACTTGACCGTAAAATACTACTAGAACTGCAGCATATTATCAACTTGTACATGCTGATTTGTTTTGATCAAGATTCATTACTATTGTTTTAATATATCCTCCGATACAATAGCACATTAATACACATCCAGGATTTTTAATGATTGCATAATCGCGGTATATTGTCTACCGATCCATTTTACTTTTTTTAATTAAGATTGTTTATAGTGTTTCAATAGAGCAGCTTATATAAACCGATATAACTATATAAACTGACCGTTAAATACTAAATGGGGAACTTTGCGGTATATTTTAAACATACATGCCGATTTGTTTTGATCAAGATTCATTACTATTGTTAAAATATATCCCCGATGCAATGGCACATTATTTTACATATCAGGATTTTAATGATTGCATTATCTCGGCATATTGTCTACTTATCGGTGCACTTTTTGTTAATATTCGTTTCTAGTGTTTTAATACAACGGCAGCTTATATAGCCCATGTAACTATATGGCTGACTGTTAGAAAATACTAGTAGAACTGCGGTATATTTTTAAACGCACATGCCGATTTTTTGATCAAGATTCGTTACTATTGTTAAAATCCTGTCCCCCGATGCAATGGCACATTATTTACATATCAGGATTTTAATGATTGCATTATCTCGGCATGTTGTCTATATCAATTGCACTTTTAATTAAGATTCGTTTCTAGTGTTTCAATAAAGTGGTTTATATAAGTCGATATAACTATGGCTTGACCGTTAAATACTAGTGAGACACGGTATATTATCAGCAGCACATGCCGATTTATTTTTGATCAAGGAATCATATCTGTTGTAAAATACTCCCCTCATACAATAGCACATAAATGGACATCTCAGGATTTACACTTTATTGCTGTATATTGTTGTCTACTTGTACGTACACTTCTTTCAAATGCTATTCTATTTTGATGTTTTAATGAAACGTCAGATATAAGTCCATATAACTGTACGGCATGACCGTTCAATACTTGAAGAACGCGGTATATTATTAACTTCAACATGTCTATTTGTTTTTATCGCGAGTTCATTTCTATTGTTAAAATATATCCCCGATACAATAACACATTATTACCCTCCCAGGATTTAAGTAGTTGCATTATTGCGGTATATTGTCCATAAGACGTTCACACTTTTTTTTTTTTTTATTAAGATTCGTTTCTAGTGTTTTAATACAACAGCTTATATAAGCCCATGTAACTATGTAAACGACTGTTCAAATACTAGTAGAACTGCAGTATAATATCAACTTGTACATGCCAATTTATTTTGATCAGAATCATATCTGTTATTTAAAATATATCCCCTCATACAATAGCACATAAATGGACATCTCAGGATTTTACGAGTTCCTTTACTGCTGTATATTGTCTACTTGTGCGATGCATTTCTTCAAATTCGATTCTATTTTGGTGTTTTAATAGGTGCTCCCTTATAAACCCATATCACTGTGTGGATTGACCGTTCAATACTTATAAGACTGCGGTATATTAATAACTTCAACACTAATATTTTTTATCATGATTTATTTCTGTTGATACAAAAATATATCCTCTATTTCAATAGCACAATAATACACATCAGGATTTAATTTGCATTGTTGCAGTGTATGTCTACTTATCAGTGCACACTTTTTAGTGAATTCGTTTCTAGTGTTTCAGCTGGCAGCTTGCCAGCCCTTGTAACTGCTGACGACAATCTTTGATATAACTGCGCGGTGCATTATTGCATATATATTGTCTACTTGTACGTGCACCACTTCATTTCAAATGCGATTCTCTTTTTGATGTTTTTAATAAAACGCTCGATATAAGTCCATATAACTGTACGGCATGACCGTTTCTATCGCTTGTAGAACTGCGGTATACTATTAACTTCAACATGCCTATTTGTTTTCGATCGAAGTTCATTACTATTGTTTTAATATATTCCCCGATACAATAGCACAGTATTACATCCCAAGTTTTAATGATTGCATTATTTCGTTATATTGTCTATTTAGACGTTCTTTTATTTAATTAAGTTTCGTTTCTGGTGTTTCAATAAATCGGCTTATTTAAGCCCATATAACGATATAAGCTTGACCGGTAAATACTAGTAGAGACACAGGTATTTATCATTTTCTACAGGCTGATTTGTTTGATCAAGATTCATTACTGGCTTCTTCAAAAATATATCCCCCCGATACAATGCTTACATTAATACACATCCCAGGATGTTAATGATTGCATTATCGCGGTATATTGTCTACTTATCCGTGCAAACTTTTTTTAATTAGATTCGTTTCTAGTGTTTTCAATACGACGGCTTATATAAGCCGATTTAACTATATGGCTTGACCGATAAATACTAGTAGAGACTGCGGTATATTATCCAACTTGTACATGCCAATTTGTTTTGATCCAAAGATTCATTACTATTGTTAAAATATGTCCCCAGATGCAATAGCACATTGTGTGCACATATCCAAGTTTAATGATTACATTATCTCGGCATATTGTCTACTTATCCTTTAGATTCGTTTCTGGTGGTTTAATGAAGCGAAACATATAAGCCCATGTAACTATATGGCTTGACCGTTAAATACTAGTATAACTGCGTGATTGCATTATTACTATATATTGTCTACTTGTACGTGCACTTCTTTCCATTGCGATTCTATTTTTGATGTTTTAATAAAAACGCTCGATATAGAGATCCATATAACTGTACGGCATGACTGTTCTATACTTAGAACCGCGGTATACTATTAACTTCAACATGCCTATTTGTTTGATCGAGATTCATTACTATTGTTTAAATATGTTCCCGATACAATAGCACAGTAATGCACATCCCAGGATTTTTAATGATTACATTATTTCGTTATATTGTCTATTTAGACGTTCACATTTTATTTAATTAAGTTTCGTTTCTGGTGTTTCAATAAATCCAGCCCATTTAAGCCCATATAATTATAAGGCTTGACCGTTAAATGCTAGTAGAGACACGGTACATTTTATCAACTTGTACATGCCGATTTGTTTTGATCAAGATTCATTACTATTGTTAAAATATATATGTCCCGATACAATAGCACATTATTACACATCCAGGATTTTTAATGATTTGCATTATCGCGGTATATACACTATCCAGGCACACTTCTTTTTAAATGCGATTCTATTTTGATGTTTAATGAAACGCTAGATATAAGTCCATATGCTTTGCTTACAGCGCAGTGATTCAATACTAGTGGAACTTCTTGGGTATAATATCAACGCATACCGATTTGTTTGGATCAAGATTCATTACTATTGTTAAATATGTCACGATACAATAGCACATTAAAGTACGTCCAGGATTTTAATGGTTTGCATTATCGCGGTATGTTGTCTGTCCGGGCACACTTCTTTTTAAAAATGCGATTCTGTTTGATGTTTTAATGAAACGCTCGATATAAGTCCATATATCTGTACAGCATGACCGTTCTATACTTGCTTAAAACTACGGTATACTATTAACGTTAACATGCCTATTTGTTTTGATCGAGATTCATTACTATTGTTTAAATATATTCCCCGATACAATAGCACCGTAATGCACATCCCAGAGTTTAATGATTGCATTATTTCGTTATATTGTCTATTTAGACGTTCACATTTGTTAATTAAGTTTCGTTTCTAGTGTTTCTGTCAATCAAGCTTATTGACCCCGCTAATTATGAGCTTGACCGTTAAATGCTAGTAGAACTGCGGTATATTATCAACTTGTACATGCCGATTTGTTTGATCAAGATTCATTACTATTGTTAAAATATCTCCCCCCCCGATACAATAGCACATTAATGCACATCCCAGGATTTTAATGATTGCATTATCGCGGTATAATGTCTACCCTATCCGTGCACACTAATTGAAGATTCGTTTCCCTGGTGTTTCAGCGGAAACAGCTTATATAGAAAAGCGATTTAACTATATAAGCTTGACCGATAAATGCTGATGAGCACGGTATATTATCAACAACATACCAATTTATTTTTGATCAAGATTCATTACTATTGTTAAATACTGTCCCCCCAGGTAATAGCACATTATTACATAATAAGGATTTAATGATTACATTATCTCGGCATATTGTCTATCCGTACACTTTTATTAATTAAGATTCGTTTCTAGTGTTTCAATAAAACGGCTTGCAAAAGCCGATTTAACTATATGTAAACGGTAGTTAAATACTAGTGGAACTGCGGTATATTATCAACATACCTGTGCCGATTTGTTTTAGATCAAATTCATTACTATTATTGTTAAAATATGTCCCCCGATACTGTGCTGTTAATGCACATCCCAGGATTTTGGCGATTGCATTATCGCGGTACTATTGTCTGCCATCCGTGCACACTTTTTTGAATTCCTTCTGGTGGTTTAATAAAACGGCTTATAAGCCCATGTATAACTATGTAAACTTGACGAACGGTACTGCAGTATTATCAACTTGTACATGCCATTTATTTTTGATCAAGAAATCATATCATTGTTAAATATATCCCCCGATACAACCGCGCATAAATAGACATCTCGGTTTACGGATTGCTTTATTAATGTATATTGTCTACTTCATTTTACTTCTTTAAATGCAGTTCTAATGATGTTTTAATGGAAACGCTTGGATATAAGTCCATATAACTGTACGGCATGACCGTTCCAATACTGATGGAACGCAGTATATTATCAACATACATGCCGGTTGTTTTGATCAAGATTCATAACTATTGTTAAAATATGTCCCCGATGCAATAGCGCATTAATGCATTCCAGGATTTTAATGATTGCATTATCGCGGTATATTATTGCTCTACTGTCCGTGCACATTTTTTATTTAGGACGTTTCTGGTGTGTCTAAACGGCTTATAAAGGTACGCAGTACAGCTTGATCGTTAAATAAAAAGTGAACTTTGCGGTATATTATCAATTTGTACGTACCGGTTGTTTGATCAAGATTCAAATTACTGTGTTAAAATATGTCCCCGATGCAATAGCACATTAGTGATGCGCATATCAGGTTTGTTTGCATTAATGTGGCACATTGTCTACCCATCCGTGCACACTTTTATTAATTAAGGTCGTTTCTGATGTTTCCAATACGGCGGCTTATAAGCCCGCCAGCAACTATATGGCTTGACCGTAAATACTACTAGAACTGCGGCATATTGTAACTTGTACATACTGATTTGTTTGATCAAGATTCATTACTATTGTTTTAATATATCCTCCATTTACAATAGCACATTAATGCACATCCAAGTTTTAATGATTTTAATCGGTATATTGTCTACCGATCCATGCACACTTTTTTAATTAAGATTCGTTCCTAGTGTTTCAATGGAAACGGCTTATATAAGCCAAATATAACTATGTAAACTTGACCGTTAAATACTAAGTAGAACTGCGGTATATTTTAAACTTATACATACCAGTTGTTTTAGTCAAGATTCATTACTATTGTTAAAATATATCCTGATGCAATGGCACATTATTTTGTAATAAAGTTTTATTGATTGCATTATCTCGGCATGTGTCTACTTATCAGTGCCACACTTTTAATTAATATTCGTTTCTAGTGTTTTATGCAACTTTGGCTTGTAAGCCCATGTAACCTATATAAACTTGACTGTTAAATACTAGTAGAACTTGCAGTATATTTTAAACTTGTACATGCCAATTTGTTTTGATCAGATTCATTACTATTGATAAAATACTGTCCCCCGATGCAATGGCACATTATTTTACATATCAGGATTTTAATGATTGCATTATCTCAGCATGTTGTCTGCCTGGTGCACACTTTTTTAATTAAGATTCGTTTCTAGTGTTTCAATAAAGTGGTTTATATAAGTCGATATAACTAAATAAACTTGACCGTTAAATACTAGTAGATTTGCGGTATATTATCAACTTGTACATGCCGGTTATTTTGATCAAGAATCATATCTGTTGTAAAATATATCCCCTCATACAATAACTTTGTAAATGGACATCTCAGGATTGCACGGATTGCTTTATTGCTGTATATTGTCTGTATTACGTGCACACTTCTTTCAAATGCTATTCTATTTTGATGTTTAATGAGCATCAGATATAGAATCCATATAACTGTACCTTGACCGTTCAATGCCGAGAACTGCGGTATGTTATTAACTTCAACATGTCTATTTGTTTTTATCATGATTCATTTCTATTGTTAAAATATATCCCCCGATACAATAGTACATTAATACTGTCCAGGATTTAAATGATTGCATTATTGCGGTATATTTGTCACTTAGACGTTTGTTCACACTTTTTTTTTTTTTTTTTTTTTATTAAGATTCGTTTCTAGTGTTTTAATACAACGGCTTATATAAGCCCATGTAACTATATATGGCTTGACCGTTAAATACTAGTAGAACTGCGGTATATAATATCCAACTTGTACATGCCGATTTATTTTGATCAAAGAGATCATATCTGTTGTTAAAATATATCCCCTCTACAATAGCATAGAAATGGACATCTCAAGTTTACGGTTCGCTTTACTGCTGTATATTGTCTGCTTGACGCATTACATTTCTTCATTCGATTCTGTTTGGTGTTGTTTTATTGAAGTGCTCCATAAACCCTTATCACTGTGTATGGATTGACCGTTCAATACTTATAGAACTGGGGTATATTATTAACTTAACATGCCTATATTTTTTATCATGATTTATTTTCTATTGTTAAAATATATCCTCAATACAATAGCACAATAATGCACATCAGGATTTTAATGATTGCATTATCGCGGTATATTGTCTACCTATCCGTGCACACTTTTTTTTTAATTAAGATTCGTTTCCTAGTGTTTCAATAAAACGGCTTATATAAGCCGATTTAACTATGTAAACCCGACCACGATAAATACTGAGCCAGAACTGCGGTATATTATCAACTTGTACATGCCAATTTGTTTTGATCAAGATTCGTACTATTGTTAAATATATCCCCCCGATGCAATAGCACATTACATATCAGGATTTAATGATTACATTATTATCGGCATATTGTCTACTTATCCGTGCACATTTTTTTTTATTTAGATTCGTTTTTCTGATGTGTCAATTAAACGGCTTATATAAGACCATATAATATTATGACTTGACCGTTAAATAAAGTAGAACTGCGGTATATTATCAATTTTATTGCCGTTTGTTTTGATCAAGATTAATTACTAATGTTAAGAAATATATCCCCCCGATGCAATAGCATTAATACATATCAGGATTTTAATGAATTTACATTATCAACGGCATATTGTCTGCTTATCCGTGCACGCTTTTATTAATTAGATTCGTTTCTGGTGTTCAATACAACGGCTTATATAAGCCCTTGTAACTATAAACGACCGTAAAAATACTACTAGAGACTGCGGTATATTATCAACTTGTACATGCCGATTTGTTTTTATCAGAATCATATCTTTTGTTGAAATATATCCCCCCAAAACAATAGCACATTAATGCACATCCCAGGATTTTAATGAGATTCCATTGTCGCGGTATGTTGTAACATCCATTACACTTTTTAATTAAGATTCGATTCCCTAGTGTTTCAATGGAAGCAGCTTATATAAGCCGATATAACTTCTGCTGGCTTGACCGTTAAATACTAGTAGATTTGCGGAATATTAACAACATACATAACGATTTGTTGTGATTGGATTCATTACTATTGTTTAAATATATTCCCCGATACAATAGCACATTAAT
>JAGSMT010000931.1:0-29793 GCA_029286875.1 Lamproptera curius | reverse complement strand
AGAAAAGGAAAAAGGAAATATCGCTTTATAAAAAATATAACAAAACAGTCTACTTCAATGCAGTCAACTATTTTTGCTATATCAAAAAAGGAACAAAAGATAAGTTTGTTAAAGACTAAAGGCACAAACGCTTTAATTATCTGAAAATCTGATCTATCCTTTTCTATGACAATCTTTCATATCGAAGCCGGCAACCGTATAAGCAAACTAAAAATTGAAAATGAAGCAAAGAATATCATAATATACCCCAAGCTGACTGGTTCTCGTGGGGTATAGAGACCACAACCCTTCAACCCAATCACAGAAAATCAAAATCTGTTTTGCTGCTATTATAGTACTGCTACGGACAAACGCTAATGAACACATTGAATTTGCTAATATAATATAAATCAAACAGAATTTCATCAGGATCTAGGAATCAAAAGTAAAGACGAAGTCACCAGGCAGGGGCGTTACAAGGAATTAGAATACAAGGAGCCAGAGAATGTGGTAAACGGACTATGAGAATTTTAAGGAGCAAAGAATTCTTGTATAAATATTTTTTTTTAAATATGTATAACAGTGCATTTCTTACTATATTTGTAAATTGTAATTCTGTTATCGGAATAAATGGCTTTGTAATTATCATTATTAATATTGAAAGCGACTGTAAGTTAACATCTTGTAAATAAGCTTTAATAAAATTATAATGAATAACCATTAAACGGATATTAGTGGTTAATCAACGTTATTAAAATTAAAATACGAATTGCCTGTTACAGAAGACAATTTCTTATTTAAATAATTTACAATAACATTTGCTTGAATCCTGCTATCCACATATTTTTATTTAAACAAGAATGAACCGCATATTTTCAGCCTTGGTATTTAGTATAAGGTTTATTTTGTTCCTTTAAATTTCTTTCGTAACTATTACTTTAAAAGTTTCTTAGCACTGTTTCAGTATATATATCGTAACCGTCTATTATTATTATACAAACTTTTAATATTTAAAGAAAACAACCAACCTATTTAACGCAAAATCAAGTTGGCATAATAAACTAATTTTATATCCTGACTTCAACATTGGTTAAGTAGTTCAAGTTTTGGGTAGCAAATAGAGAAATAATATTATATTTGTTTTCTAAAATATGTCTTTTAAAAGTTTAACTATTTACAAATCAATAAAGATAGCCATTAAACTATTTCAATTATCATAACTTGAATCATAATTAACTATGTTACATTATATGAAGAAATATTAATATAAAAATCAGTAGACAAAATTATTTCTTCAGATATGCTTCTAGTTTCGTTTAATGGTTACCTTTTGAATAGTGCCTAGTACAGTAAATAAATATTAAAATCTTGAATTTGTTTTTTAAAATATAATTTTATCTCTTCGTTTATTTAGGTTTATTTTTTTGTTATATTTAGACCATCTTGTAAAAAGTTGTTTATAAAGAATAAATAAATTTGTGATTTTAGAATTGTCATTATTTTTCTTGGTGAAAGACATACATTACTTTTTTTTTTATTGAAAGCATTAATTAAAGCTTTATAGTCGAATGAGTCAAACGACGTATTACGGGACAAAACCCCCCTTCAGTTACCCTTAGGGAGATCAAACTCTCTAGTGCTGGTTGAGAAATGGCATAATATTCCCCAACACCGCCTCATTAGCTTGGTGCAAATCATGCCAAACCGCATAAACTCCGTACTGAGAGCAAGTGGAGGCAACACTAAGAACTAGAATTTAAAAGAAAATAAAAGTCCTTATTTTTGCTTACGGTTGTATTATTATATCGTGCATAAAAATAATGTAGTTTCTAGGCTATAATTATCTCTAATACTGCCTTTTTAATTCGCTATTCGCTGGAAGCGAACGTAACGTATCTGCATCAATATCCATTGCTTTATTACGTACTAGCTATCCGCCCCTGCTTCGTATGGAAGCTATGGTGATAGAAAATATTCCTATAATATTAAGCATGAGTAATACATTTGAACTTTACTCTTCAATCACTCTATCTATTAGAAAAACGCATCGAAATCCGTTTGCGTAGTATGCAAGATTTAAGCATACATAGGGAAATAGGGACAGAGAAAGCGACTTTGTTTTATACTATATAGTGATTTAGGTAAATGGGCCAATATTATATACACCGAATAAACGAGTTGAATCGTTCCTACATCTAGTTTGTCTCTAGTCATATTATACTGTTTATAACATTGAGATAAAAGAAAAAGACAAATTTTGAATACCAAATCAACAAAATTTGATATTTATAAAAATGTTACGTAATTATATTGTATTAAATCTGGATAAATTAGGAAAACATTATCGTAGGATATGGTTCTCAAAACGTTTCGTTCGGTTCACCCACCAACCCGCATTGGACCAGCGTGGTGGGATACGGTCCCAGAACACCCTAATGGGGAGGGCGTACATTAGGGGAGGTCTTTGGCCAGGAGTGGGCTAACACAGGCTGATGATGATGATGCTTAAACTTAGAGCCAACAACGTAAATATTGTTTCGAATTTGTGACTGTTATCTATATGCCTGCCGCCTCCGTGGTCTAGCGGTATTGGCCCTTGCTGTATACACCGGGGGTCATGTGTTCGAATCCCACGGGGAAATAACTTTGTGTTGTTGTTGATTTCTAGTTGGTTTGGACAATTTAGGCTGATCATCTAATTGCTGAAATTTAAGATAATCCATGCGTCGGAAGGGCTTGTAAAAAATTCGGTCCACCTACGAACCCGCATTAAACCATCGTGGTGGGACACGGTCCAAAAACCTTTTAATGGAGAAAGCGTGCATGAGGGGAGGCCTATGTCCAGCAGTGGACTGACACAGGCTGATGATGATGATGAAGGAAATGCTTTGTTTACCGTCTGTCATGTGTACATGTCATAAATAGACATAGCGCAATTTTAAATAAATTAATAGTCGTGAGAAAATATGCATTGAAATCATTGCCGATAGAAAATATTTTTATAAAAAATTTTTGAACGCCGTATATTTCTTCCGCACATCAACGATGTAATTTTTTTTATAGCATACGCATGCAGACGTGCAGTCGGGCCACCTGATAGGATGTGATCACCGACGCCCATAGACATTAGCAATACCAGTGGTATCGCCTCCGCGCTGCCTACCGTGAGACATAGGATGTTAAGTCTCGTTTACCCAGTAAATACGCTGGCTACGGTGCCCTTCAAACCGGAACACAGTAATGTTTTCACACTACTGCTTCGCGGCAGAAAGAAAGGCGTTCAATAACTTTTTTACTTCATTGTGTAATGGAGATGGACTCGTAATTCATTCATTCACTGTTAGAAACTGTTAGAAATTATTTAAAGTCATTTCTTTACAACTTTCTTTAGTAAATGTGACTGGATAACAGGACCATGAGAAGTTTGATAATAACCGCGCTGCACACAGGTAAAGATGTTTGTCTTTTGTCTATAAATCGAGATAAAGAGAGAAGTAATAAACGGTATTACGTAGTCAAATCAATAGTCTGTATCCTTTTTTCAAGGCTATTTTGAAAAGCAAATTGAATGACGGTTGTGTTGACCCAATATAGTACTGATTCGACCAGTCGTCTGTCTTTAGATTCATGTACTATGTTTATGTCTTAAAGAAGAGTAAATTGTATTGAGCTAGATAGCCGTCAGTTATATCGGACACGTGAAAACTGAATTGTTGCGTTACGAAAGTCTCTTGTACTAGTACATAATATGGATATTCAAAACTTTATGACTCAAATCATCCGATTTATAGTTTCTGCAAATCTAACAACTTTATAAAAATGTTAACAATGATATGGATACGACATTTTTACAATATCTCCTGATACATTCCGGAAGCTGCATTTAGTCTCGTTTTGAAAGTATTACTTATAAATGATGCAGGAGGGATTGACTAACGACGAATCGGCAACATTTTACAATAATGGCAGTTGTGTACCAGTTAAATATATTGTTCTTTAGACTCAAGTTGATAACGAAGAAAGATATTACAAAGCTACTGGTAAATAAAATCTGATAATAAGGCTTTGTAATGTGGTAGGTAGGGCAAATAGTTTTAAATATAAATGATTATGAATTATTATTACTTTAAATGTAATAAAGGACTAATCAGTGCGAAATATTTTGTATTATGCCACCTGAAATTAACACAAATTTGAGGGTTCCCATCACGTAAACATGCTAATTTCGACACCTAAGACTAAATATTATTAATAATTTCCTTATTTGATTTTTTTATTCATTTCATTTACTTAAAATAATATTAAATTGAGTAATAATTTTTGGTTTTAAATAAGCTATGTATTACTTAGAAAGAAAGGAGCTCCCTGAATGACAGATAACGGGAATAAAGTAGTGTTATTAGCTGTACCCAAATAAGGATATTTAAGCCACTGCAGCTACTAGACAGGAATTTACTTGATTTTGATACCTCTAAAGCTTTCTGCAACATAATCTTGGTCGTACTACATAAGGCGTTTTTTAAAGCGTAGACCTTGAATGCCTATATTACTAATTAGTATATTTTAATTTGTTTTGTTAATAATATGTCACTTAAGTAGTCTTTTTGTATAAATTATCTTAGAATCAACTTAAATATTCCTTGGTCAATTAAGTTCATGTTTTATACCTATTTTCTGTTTAAAAAATGCAAAATTCAAATGTTTAAATTTATAAGTTTTTTTTAAGGGTTTTCAAGTACTTTTAATTATATTTTGCTTAACTGTATTTTAGTCACAATTTAAGATAGGAAAGTTATAAAAAATGCTATTTATTTATTTTACGGTAAAAATATTAAACGAATCCTTATATAACTTAAACAGAAGAATTAGACAGTATCTAAGTTTTATGTTAATATAACATCTTAAATGATGTACATTAAATTCAATTGTTAAATTAATATATAAAGTTATACGATAATCGACTATGTTATACTAACGGGCAAAATTTTTACATAATTTGCCGTCAGGAGCATTTATTAAAAACAAATATGTTTCTGTAGTTTGGGTATTTCTATAGTTCGGTTGGCTATAAATATGATTATGCTTGCATTTGTGATCAATTAATCGACCTAAAGTAAATTATAAAGTTTGTCCTACTTTTAACTTTACATTTATAAAATTTCCTTTTTTACAGGGGTGTAACAGAACAGAGCCTATTTCTACCACCTACAAACCAATGGTAGGAAAACTCTCAACTGCTTACCAGTTCAAAATCATCAAATGTAATATGAAATGTGTATTAAATTAAATTAAATAAAAACTGAATTACATTAACCGTACAAAGTTAAATTGATGAGTCTGTTACTCAACCTTTAAATATATATAATACAAAAAATATATGTAGTATAAAAGTCAAAGCCACTATTGTGTTCGCGTCCAATACTATATTCGGGTCAATGCCAGGCATCATCATTAGCGGGTTTTTGGACCCACCACGTTGATCCAATGCAGATCGGTGGATATAGCTTAGGTCATTTTACTTTTCAGACTATTGGGTAATCAGCCGAAATTGCCCTAAATAACTAAGAAACAACAATGAAATTTTGAGTCCCCGCAGGATTCGAATCCACAACCTCTGGTTTCTAATGCATACGCCCGGAAGCTAAATCCCAAGCGTCACGTTTTTGCATCGCTCCACACCAAAAAATTCGTATAAGTGGTATAGTATTCTCGAATATACCCGTGTTGTATATCAGTGTATGCGGGCTGACAAGCCCTACTGAACAAAGAAAAAATAAGTGAAATTGGTGAAAAAATGACCAAGTTACGGTCAAAAAACGTTTTTTGACCACGTGCATGGACGGTTTTCGGCGTGCGGCGCAAGATTTAAAGCGACGACCTCACCTTTTTAAGTTGGTTTCGGGTTGCCCCAGGTGCCCCCCCCACGTGGAGGCAAATTTTGAGATTTTTCCGGCAAAGGACGGCCGAGAAAAACTCAAAAAAATAAGTTCCACGTGTTCACGTGCACATCGAACCGGAACCTGTAGCGGAACATCAGCAGCAGACACCGGTAGTGGACGCGGAGAGGAGCCGGGAGCAATTTCCAGATTGCAAAAAGGTGCAGTGGAACCCAAGATATGGACTTGCAAAGTTTTTAGTTAATAATTTTTAGTTTTGATAAATAATATAAGACAATTTCCAGTGACGACATATATATATTTTTAGGTTAACGTGTTAATTAGGATATAAACTTTTAATGATAAAAATTTCAGAATTTTTGAACAAATATTGACTAAGATATAGACTAAAAACAAAAATTTTGTAACCGTTTTTACGTAATTTAAAAGTAAAATTCGCTTGTTAATTTAAGTAAATATTTAAAGTTTAGGTTATTTAATAGATAGTTTTAGCAAAATAAATAAGTCCTTCGAAAAAATTATTGCAATCGCATTAAAACACTCGGGTCCAAAGATATAAATAAGTTAAGTTTTGGAAAATTTTCAAAAATTTGTAAACAACACGTCAGTGTGACGTCACAATTACAAAAGAAATAGGTGTAAAATTTTGTAATTTTAAAAATTTTGTAAACTTGTTTTTGTTCCTATACAGAACATTATTCAAAATTTTTTTTTTTTTTAAATAGTAGAAATTCAAAAAGTTATAACACTTTTAAGATATTGTAAAGTTTTAAAAACTCATTTTTCTAAAATAAAAAATTTATAAAAACCATTAAAAATTTCAAAATTTTAAAAATCTGTCTATTAACTTTTGGCATCTGTTTCAACATTTATTAAAAATTTTTAGATAAAAATATTAAATAAACAAAAGTTATGGCGTCATATTGACGTCACCATTACGTAATCTGGACTTAAAAAAATTTTGAAAAATTATTTTTAGTTCAAAATTTTGCAAGTCGATGTAGAGTAGGGGTAGAGCAACGTACAAAAATTTTATTTTAAATTTGGCATTTTATACTTTGACGATAGAGTCGCGCCCCCCCCGCTCTACATAGAGTTTTTATTATTGGTATAACTCCGGAACCAAAAGACGTAGAGAGGTGGAACCCGGAGCGTTCGGACGTCCTGTAAGACTGTCACTAAATACACCACCAAATCCTGCTCTGGCGAAAAGAGTGTCACATACTCGTCCCCAGAACAAAGTGACTCCCAAGGTGCCTTCGGGAACCCGTGTTTCGCCTCACTGCGATCTAAATTAGCCCAGATAAAACATACACAAAAATTGACAACATCCAAGCCGGAAAACTTTGATCGCCTGTATCTCGGCAGATAGTGATCCGATTTTGAGGGGGTTTTCGGTGTTGTGCTGTGCGCAACAAAAAAAAATTAGTTATAAATTAACTAGCTGTACTCTTTAGATTTAAGTTAGACTGTACTAGGTGTGTCGTTCTTTACAAGTTTGTTGGGACGCTTTATTGCTGAATCTGTGAGGGCAATAATAATAACAAAACGTGCTTTATATCTGACTAAAACGACCCCTAGCTCGGACCGTCTACCGAGGGTAGGTACACTGCGTGAACTCTTATTGGTTGGAACTGCAAGCGGTGGACTTGGCCAGTACCTTTACATACTGGCTGATAGAATAGGTTATATCCGTTGACAAAGTTAAAAATTTATTTTATTTTATTTTATTCCATTATTATTTTTACTTTATTTTACAATAGACGCATTTTTCCCCAACATGTTCGGACACAGGACACCGGCTAAGAGATCCGCGCAACACACGCGGAAACCGGAACCGTCTCCAGGTCAGGAAGTAGGGGACGGCCCCCGCTCGAAAAACGGGGGAGCAAAAAAGGGAATGGTTAGAAAGAGCGTGGGGGAATGGGAGCAGGGGGAGAAGGAGAAGGGCAAACAGACCTCGCCGATAAAGGTGACAGATAGGCCGAGAAAACCGCCCTCCTCCTCCTCTACCGCCTCTCAACCCCAACCACAACCCCTGGTTAATAGGAAGTTGGCATTGGCATTGGAAGACAAAGAGGAGAAAAAGATGGAAACGGTAATCCAGGAAGCAAGAGGGCACCTAAACTCTACTCACAACATGAAGCGTGAATGCAAAAATGGAATTGAGGATTGCCTCAGAAAAATAGAGGAGATATGGAAGAATCGAGAGAAAGCAAGGCAGGAAGTTAAAGAAAATAAAAAGTGTGAAAGATGTGAAAGAATGCAAGGTGAGATGAATGTAAGAAACTTAGGAACAGAAGAAAGAAAGAATGATAGCGAAAGTGTGAAAGATAAAGGGATGGAAGTAGGAATGACGGAGAAAACGGCAAATAGCTTAGCGGAAAAGATAGAGGAACAGATGAGAACGATGAAAGAGTTAAAAAAAGGGATGGATGAGCTGAGTCAGAGAATGGAAGAAAGCAACGAAAGAATAGGGCAAACGTATGCGAGTGTGGCGGCCGGTCCGAAAATAACGGCGATGCAAACAGCATCACACTCGGTGGCCGTCACCTCACTGAATGAGAGCGATACGAGTGATGAAGTTATAGAAAAGATCAGAATGACAGTGAATGCAAGAGAAGAAGGATTAAAAATAGACAAAGTAAAGAAGGTAAAAGATAGGAAAGTGATAATAGGATGCGGCTCGAAAGAAGAATTAATGAAAGTGAAAGAAAGACTGAAAGGAGCGGATGACAAGTTAAAATTTGAGGAAGTAACCAATAAAGACCCATTAATCGTACTAAAGGAGGTGATGAGCTATAATACAGACGAGCAAATAGTTAAGGCGTTGGAAACACAAAACCAGGGGTTGCTGAAAAATATTAGAAAGGAAGAGATCAGGATACAAGTAAAGTATAGAAAAGGACAGAGGAACCCGCATACTACGAACATAGTACTAAGAGTGTCACCCCAAATATGGAGACGGTTCACGGACGCGGGCGTGGTGCACGTCGATCTGCAGCGCGTCGCGGTTTACGATCAGTCCCCGCTCGTACAGTGCTCTCGATGTCTGGGGTATGGGCACCCGAAGAGGCTGTGCACCGAAACGGTGGATGTGTGCAGCCACTGTGGGGGCCCACATCTCAAGAGCGAATGCGCGGAGTGGTTAGCTGGGGGGACGCCTACGTGCAAAAATTGCACACGAGCAAAGGCTGACCGGCGGGACCACAATGCGTTTAGCTCCGAGTGCGCTGTGCGAAGAAAGTGGGACAGTCTGGCTCGGTCGTCAATAGCATATTGCTAAGATGGCCGAGTCGGACAACAGCGCCGGGGGTCTTCGCAGGTACCACGTGATCCAGGCAAACCTCCAGAGGAGCAAAATATGCACAGCCGAGCTGATGTTAGAGGCGCAGCGTCGCAAAACAGCTTTTGCGATGCTGCAAGAGCCTTACATCGGCAACATAGGGAAGATGAGGCAGTATCCAGGTACAAGGATGGTGCAATGGACGGGTGACACGACGAATAACGTCGTAAAAGCCGCCATTGCGCTGTTCGATGACGCCATAGACATCACCCAGTACCCGGACCTAACAACGACAAACGTTGTAGTTGTCAAACTTAGGACCGGGTCCTGGGAGGTGGGAGTGGTGTCAGTGTACCTGGAACCAGATAAGCCCATCTTCCCATATCTGAACAGCATCAAGGCTGCTCTGGAGGGCCTGAGGACGCGTAGCGTGGTACTTGGCGGAGATCTAAACGCGAAAAATTCGTGGTGGGGAAGCCGTATTACGGACAGGAGGGGGTTAGAGGCAGCGTCAGCGCTCGACGAATGGGGACTCCATATCCTCAACCAGGGGTCTGAGCCAACCTTTGACACCCTAAGGGGTGGTATTAGGTACAGCAGCTGCGTGGACGTGACGTGCTGCTCATCGACTCTACTTCCGAAAGTGCTAAACTGGAGGCTCTCCGATGGGATCACCGGATCGGACCACAGGGCAATCCTCTTCGATATAAGCCTGAAGAGTGCAGCTGGCACAGACATCAAAAGTACAACACGATTATTCAACACCAAAAAGGCAAACTGGAGTGAGTTTCGTGAGAAACTCACACAGTCTTTGACCTCACAAAATTTAAAACCGGAAATAATAGATAAATTAGACAACACAGAAAAATTAGATGAAACAATTGGCAAATTAACTAACATAATATCAGAAGTCTGTGACAGCTGCATTCCCAAGCTGAAGAGGAGGAGAGGAAAGGGGTTGCCCTGGTGGAACGATGAGTTGGATGGTCTCAAGCGGGAGGTCTCCAGACTTAAGCGCCGCATATCATGTGCGGCGCCTATCAGGCGGTAGGGAGTCGTCGGGCAGTACCTCACGGCCAAGGAAAACTACCATCTCGCAGTAAGGAGGGCTCAGACCTCTAGTTGGAAAGACTTTTGTTCTAAACAGGACAGAGAGTCAATGTGGGATGGAGTCTACAGGGTGATTAATAGGACAGCGGCCAGACAGAAGTCTGCGAGGGTAAAACCCTGGGGAGACGAGAGTCGGCCAGGGTGCTTGCCGAGATATTTTATCCGGAAGATAGGGTTGAGAGCGACAGTGCTGACCATAAGCTGGAGAGAGAGGTAGCTGAAAAGTCGAATAGAGGGACGCATGATGACTCATGCGACCCACCTTTTACAGCGGAGGAGCTGAAATGGTCGGCATCGAGCTTCAACCCTAAAAAGGCCCTGGACACGACGGACTCACAGCAGACATATGTCAGGCCGCAATCACCCTGTCCACCGACCTCTTCCTGGCGATCGCGAACGCCTGCCTTCGCCTCTCACACTTCCCTCAGAAGTGGAAGGAGGCGACGGTGGTGTTCTTGCGAAAACCGGGGAGAGGAGACTATACGCATCCCAAGTCCTACAGACCCATTGGTCTACTGCCAGTCCTGGGCAAAATCTTCGAGAAGATGCTCATACGGCGTATCAAATGGTACGTCGTACCGGCCACCAGCAGGAAGCAATACGGCTTTATGCCGCAACGCTCAACCGAGGACGCCCTCTATGATCTGGTGAAACATATCGAGAGACAGTTAGCCGAAAAAAGGCTAACTGTCGTGATATCACTGGACATAGAGGGCGCCTTCGACAATGCTTGGTGGCCGGCCATAAGATGCAGGCTGGCAGAGACCAAATGCCCGGTAAACCTGAGGCGCCTCGTTGATAGCTATCTGCAAGATAGAAAAGTGCGCGTCAGGTTTGCCGGAGAAGAATGGGTCAGGGCTACCACCAAGGGATGCGTACAAGGGTCAATCGGTGGCCCAACATTCTGGAACCTGCTTCTCAACC
The DNA here is from genome assembly GCA_029286875.1 of Lamproptera curius. NCBI lineage: Eukaryota > Metazoa > Arthropoda > Insecta > Lepidoptera > Papilionidae > Lamproptera > Lamproptera curius. Next base: position 18,597 of record JAGSMT010000931.1, on the reverse strand, counting down.
CCCTACTGGTAGAGCTTGATGGAAGGGGCTGCTTTATACAGGCATTCGCGGATGATATCGTGCTGGTGTTCTCCGGGGACCGGGCCCTAGACGTCCAGGAGAGGGCGAACGCGGTCCTCGCTCGTGTGCGGAACTGGGGTGAACGGAACAAACTTAAATTTGCGGCACAGAAAACCAAAGCCATCCTGGTAACAAGGAAATTAAAATACGACACCCCGGTTCTGCGCATGGGCGGGGAGTACATAGAGCTTACAAAGGAGCTAAAAGTTCTGGGCCTTACAATAGACGATAAGCTGACCTTTAACAGCCACATAAAAAACGTCTGTTGTAAGGTCCAGAACCTATACAAGCAAATCACAAGGGTCGCCAAAATCAATTGGGGTCTGAACCCGGAGATCACCAGGGCGATATACACTGCAGTAGTAGAGCCGGTCGTCTTATACGCAGCGAGCGCATGGGCCCCCGCGACCAACAAGGTCCAAATAAGGCGGCAACTCGCAAGGATACAGCGCGGCTTCGTGCAGAAAGTTATCAGGGCGTACAGGACGGTCTCGCTAAACTCGGCCCTATTGCTCGCTGGGATTCTTCCCTTGGACCCTACGGGTCGGGAAGCGCCACTCTTTACGAAGAAAAGGAGGCCGATCTCAGCGGTGATAGGAGACCGGGGCTTGAGAGTCCTGTACCATTCATTGCTCCACACCCGGCGAAACACGCGGTCCCGGGTTTGTCTGCCTGGGTGACGGTGGGGAGGTTTCCCAACAAGCTCCCGTCCTCAAGATCTTTACAGACGGGAGCAAAATTGACAACAAAGTCGGGGCGGCGCTTTCCATTTGGGACGGCGCCGAGGAAATCAGATCCCGAAAATTAAAGTTGGGAGACTTCTGCACCGTCTACCAGGCGGAACTACTAGCCCTTCGAACGGCAGTAGAGGTGGCACTTAAACACCCTGCACGAAGCTGCGCTGTGTATAGCGACTCAAGGTCCGCCCTTGAGACGCTATGTAGCAGTGACTCTCTACACCCGATGGCCGTAGAGGCAAGGGAGGACATCGCCAGAATAATTGAGCAGGGCGGCTCCCTTGACCTCTTTTGGGTTAAGGCACACGCGGGTGTAGAGGGTAACGAAAGGGCGGACCTTCTCGCGAAGGAGGCCGCCACTCGTATTAAAAGGCGACCGGACTACGACAAATGCCCGGTTTCATTCGTCAAGAGGATTCTTCGGCAAGAGTCCATTGACGAATGGAACCGGCGCTACATATCGGAGCCAACAGCCTCAACCACCAAGCTCTTCTTTCCCAATGCAGTCGACGCGCACTGCATCGTTAGGAAGCTGGAGCTGAGTCCACCGCTGGTGCAGGCTCTAACGGGGCACGGGGGTTTTGCGGAGTATCTCCACCGCTTCAAGTGTCGGGATGACCCGACATGCGAATGCGATGGGGAGGCTCCGCAGAGCGTCCTGCACCTTCTCACGCAGTGTCCAATCTTCGGTAGGCAAAGACAAGACCTGGCCACCGAAATTGGAACACAGATCACGGCAAACAACCTTAAAACAATTATGAACATCCATTACAAAGCCTTCACAGAATTCAGCACAAGGGTAGTCAAGTATGCAAACTTAAGGAACAGCACTAAATAAATATAGACCATATATCATTAGTATATATGTCATCGATATTTATAAATAAGAGCAAAAGGCAAAAATGTAATATAGTAATAGTATCAAAATGTGTGTAATAAAAATAAGCAGTAAATAGTAATGTAAATAGTGGTGAATATGCACCGGTGTAGGACTTAGTTAAAGTGAATATAAATAGTACAATTAAGTTAAAATGTAAATTAAAATAAGGAAAAGATATATATAAGTAAATAAACATGTACATTAAAATAAGCAAACGATAAATATAAGTTAATAAAAATGTAAGTTAAGATAAGAAAATAAATGTAAAAGTAAAAATGTAAAACTAGACAATTACAAGTAAGCTAAGACATAAAAATGAAAAGATAAAAAGATGAAAATGAAAAGTAGATATGTAATCAATAGAAGAATAAGTACAAAAGAACACGTACCAAAACACCAAAAGAGCGAACCAGGTCCCTGATCAAACATGTCAGGGGAAAAATAAGAAAAAAAAAAAAAAAAAAAAATCCATACGCCCTAACCACTAGGCTACGAAGGTTGCAAATCATAGTTACTTGAAAACAACAATTTAATTCACATAAAATGTGTTCGTTGTAATTTCTAAATTTCGAAGTCATCATCATCCTGTGTTAGTCCACTGTTGGACAATTTTGTTGTTTTTAGGCATTTGGGCTATGGGCCTTAACCAACCAACCAGAAAACAACTATAACTCAAAGTAGTTTCTCAGCGGGGTTCGAACCCACGACCTCCGCAGCCAAGGAAGCGGTGACAATGACGGGCATAAAATGTTTTTGTTACATATAAATTAGTTTTTTCTAAACATAAATCACTTGATCTATAGGCATTTTAAAGCTTTGGTGGATTTAAATTCTTTCGTGTTTCGGTAGATGACATCATTTTCATGCATTTTTTCAGGGTTATGGCGACATTGTTAGTAAAACGCATTTCTGAATCAAGATGTATACCTAAATCTTTTATACTGTCTATTTTCTTTAATCTATAGGATGTATAATATTAAGTTGGGAAAAGTTTTCGTTTTCTGGAAAACTGTATATGGAAGAAGTTTATTAATATTCAAATTCATTTTATAAAGTTTACACCACTTTGACAGATTATTTATATAATTTTTCTATTGTTTTCTAAAATCATTTTAATATCACCTATGAAAATGCAGAATAACATAGGACCCAGGACAGAACCTTGGGCAACACCGGGAGCAGACTGATAAATATCGGACGCAAAACCATTAACCTCATTGTACAGTTACTTAAATATGATGTTATCCACTTCAGCAAGTTACTGTGTATTAAAAATAAACTTTTAAGTTTTGTTACTAAAATTTTATGATTTACTTTGTACTATCAATGACCGATTAATCACTTTTACTAGAACTTGCAGATGATGATTTATTTTTTTTCGAGATCTTTCTTTTTTTCAGGGCTGTCTTTTTTGGCATTTTCTTTGCCGCTTTCTTTGGCGTATTCTTTTTCATATTCCTTTGTATCAACGTTTCTAAATCTTGTTTATAAGGTGAGAATGTCGAAATTGTAGGCTTGTTGGCTTTTCTTCCTTAAGTTAAGCCTATACCACGTGTATAGGCTGTAACACCTTTGGCGAAATATATGATCTAGATGATATAGAGGGACTATCTATTAAATCGTTCATAGTCGGTGTTGGCGCTTTTGGTGTTGAAGTTCACTTTCCGCAGCAGCTTACAGCACAGCAACAAAACAAACAACAAACTTTCTATATATTTAAAAACGTTTGACGCCTATGGCTTTCCTGAACAACGACATCGCATAAACTTAATTGCTTTAAATATAATGTCAGGCGCTAAAGTAATGGCTGAAAACTATTTGCTTATAACAAGCATATTTTAAATAATATTGCACACGGACTCGGAAAACCAGAGGTTGTGGGTTCGAATCTCGCGGAGTGTTAACAATTTTCATTGTTGCTTCCATTTAAATTCCATTAAGATAATTCATGGGTCAAAAATTTTACATGCCTATCCATGTAAAACTTGTGCTTATTGTCTTGTCGGTTATTGTCGAGAGTATAAAGGAATAGGGAGTGCCCTATTTTTTCACCTACACTTGTACACTATAATATCCCTGCGCTGCGATCTCTAATACAGGTCGGCCGCCGTAGTCGTTATCGACTTGGAAGACATTATTATTATTATTATTAGATGTTTTTGAATAAAACAAGACGGCAAGACAAAAGTGTACACAAAACTTATTTTTGATATATGTATGTCTACGCTACAAAGCTCTTTAAATCGGAGCAACATCTAACTATCCTTGTTCCGGTTTCAGAGTCACCCGAGCTAGTACTGTATTGTAATTGGCGAAGAGTATATTTGTAAAGTCTTCCGGACTGTTTTTGCTCTATTTACATAAAGTGGTAAGAGTTATTGACTTTCCAATAACGTAATAACTCTACTTTAAAAAATATTTAACAACGTGAAGCAGTTGGTTGCTAAGTGGTTGTTGGTTGGCGTTAATTACGAAATTGCTTCCTATATTCTTGTTCGAAAACCTCCTGACGCGATGAATATAGTCAATATCATCTGGACTTATTTGGAAACCGACTTTTGCAATGATTTCGGTTGTGATGTTACTTACATTTATACTACTTAAGACTGGTGATCCAGATATTTCAGCATTATTCATAGATACCGTTAATCTTTCATGTGCAGCATGCGCTCTAATCGAGACATCTTGCTGAACAATTTTACGTAGGCTCTTTTAGAATATAATATGACAAATCAGTGTCGGTTATCGAGTACAAATTCAGAAGAGGATTGCAAATAATGTGCATAATAGGTAGGCGTAGAAAGGACTCTATCGAAAGTAAAAGGATGAGCCAATCTGTGGAAATCCTCGAGGAAGGCTTGTACCTCAGATAACGATGATATTTTGTATTATTTTATGTCTTTGTCATTTTATGGATTTGTTATGATTTCCTTTTTACCAACATAAGGCGGTAAAACTTGCTCTCTGAAAGATACTACCTAGCGATTTCTGCTACCACATTTTAAATTTATAATTTCTTCTTTCTTTCTTTTTTGGTATTTATTTAATCACAATGTCATGTAAGACTCGTTTTATGCACCTTACCCATGTTAACTTACATAATATCACTATAATAATAAATATGGGCCCACATGATAGCTAAAAAAAAAAGTGTAATTAAAATCGGGTCGCTGCAAGCGAAGCAACGATGTAACATAATATATCCAAAAAGTACGCTCAGAATTGATTACATCTTTCTTTAAGAAAGTCGGTCAAAAGTTAGTACAATTCAAAATAGCATATCATTTATAAAAGTCTGTAATGCATGCTTCCAACTCACGTTAAAAGGCACCATTTCGAAGTTAAAACGGCTTAAAATTTACAACAACGCAGTTTTATTTCCTCTAATACATTGCAAACTTTTAAAAACTATTACGAATAACTTAGAGTCAAAAAAGCAATATCGACATCGGTAAACTTGGTCCGAAACAACCTTAAATAGCGGTGAATAATTGTAAGAAACTGTGTGAAAATTAATTAAGCAACTTTGTCACAATTTTCTGTTATAAATGTACCAGGGCTACAGGACCACGAGAAGGTTGATAACAGCCTCTCTATACACAAGTAAACATGTTTGCTTGTTTTTATGTTGGAACAACAAGTAAGTTATCTGCTTGTCCATAAGAAGAAATTATACTTCTGTCTGACTTGTCTGAAACATAATCCACTAAGCTATAAAAAATAACCTTAAGCGATCAAACGATGACATAAAGATTCAATAGAGAGGCTTTGCTATTTTACATATTTAACAAAGTTAAATATATAATTTTTCATTCAATAAATGTGTGCGTAAATGTAAATGATTGCGAAAGCTGCGCGTAGTCTTGTTCGCGACGATGAGTGATTGATTTATTAGGTCTTGACGACAATAAGCCGAGAGCGACTTAGTACCAGGCAATCAGAAATCTGGCTCTACAATATCAATATCTATACAAAATGATCCTAGTAACGTTTTATGTATTTTATCCTGCGTCTTAGTTCAGCACATTAAGTTTTGTTTAACCAGTCCAATTCTCGATTATAGTTATAAAATAATTTTTAACTTAATTGTATACAACTTTGGCTTTTTACTACTCTTTGATGCTTGGTGTTTAATTCGGAGAAAATAAGTTTTAATGAGAGAATTTTCGCTCAAAACTTGGATGTAACTTAATAACTTGGGATATTGTTTGCCTGGCCATATCGCATGAATTTTTCGTAGTATTCTTTTATGTTGATGATTTAATTAATCACAGTGTTTCTTAAGTTGATGTTTATATTTTCTTCATCATCAGCCTCTAATAGTCCAATGCTGGACATAGGCCTCCCCTAATACACCCCTATCCATTAGGGGATTTTGGACCGTATCCAACCACGCTAGTCCAATGCGGGTTGGTGGGTGGACCGACTTTTTACATGCCCATCCGACGCATGGATCATCTTACTTTTCCGACAGTAGCGTGATCGGCCCAAATTGCCCTAGCTAACTAGGAAACAACAATGAAAACTTGTTGAGACCCCGCAGGATTCCAACCCACGACCTCCGGTTTCTAAAGCATACGCCCATACCACTGCTACGGAGGCAGTTTATATTTTCTATGCTACCTTTTTGCTAAATTTTGGATTAAGTTTTGTTACAATGATAGAAAGGTGATTAGATTTTTAACTTGATCTGTAAAATAACCACATAACTTTTAATTTTTTCTGATTCTCACTATATTTGTTCCTTTTTTTATACATATTTGTCTGTTAATATCCATTTAGGCTTAATAATATTTAAGGCATATACCTTAGCCTAAAATGTTTCACTTAATTTTGATGTCGAGCAACACTTTTCTTATTTAATAAGGAAGTGAGATCGATACTCTAAGTTAAAAAAAGTATTGCAAGCAATTTGCTGCTATTTCCTTTACGAAATGTTTTACAATGAACAATTACATCGCTCTGTCATGATCAATCCAAGGACGATGTACAAATAATGGAAAAGTTAAGATAAATAATAATAATAATAATAATAATAAAGCTTTATTTAATTTCATACACACTATAAAAAAATACGTAAATGACACAACTATTTACTAAAAAACAAAACTGTCTAAAAAAAAAAAGCAATATTCACGTAAAAAAATAAATCTATAAATTCTTATATGTGTTATAGATATAAAGTAAAAATTAGAAAACATAAGTGTGTATGAACCCCTAATGGGTAAAAGCCTCCTCCAAAGAATTCCACTTTTCTCTGTCTTCTGCCAAGTTTAGCCATTTTTGACCCGCCACTGCTGCTATGTCATCCGCCCATCTAGCACGTGGCCGACCTCTCGCTCTTGTACCCCGTGGTCCAAAGTTAAGATAAATACTTATATGATATTCTGATTTTTTAATTCATAACTATTTGATTATTTGGTTTTCCGGTTGGTATTCCGCACACCGCACAGGTAGTTTAAACTCCTTCGGCTAGTTATTGATTTCAATCACGGTGTTTATTTCAACTTTTCATTGGTGGCATTGATATTCTCTTTAATATCATAAATGCCAAATATGAACACAATTGTACTAACCATAATAAATATAGGAAAGTGTTTTCCATTCACCGTGTCAATCATTATTTTCAGAGCAACGCTTCTTCTGCCATACTTTAACTTTAACTTTCAAAAACATCCATCCTTATTAGCTAGCAGTTTTCTTCTTCTAATGTAAAGGACCAATAATGTACTTCTTTACGGGGCGTATTATGATGATTAACTCAAATATAAAAAAAATAAGTTTCGACTTCAAAAGACTTAAAATAGTTTACAGCTAGTAAATTCTAATTAAACTCATTAAAATCTGTAATAGTTGGTCCGTAAACGGGGATCTTATTATTGTATTATTACTAATATATTGATGGCTTAATATCTGCGTACCGATAAAAACATTAACATTCTTTGAACTTCTGATTCTTCTTCTTCTTCTAGAGCATCTGATAATACAAAACTCTACTCTTCAACTCAGCAGTTATTGTGTAACAACATTTGCAATGCTCGTATTCAGTGAGTTTCCACATTCCGATCCAGACGGTTTACACAATGTTTAAAAAAATTGTATCCATTTGAATTTAAAAGATTAAATCGATAAAAGCGAAGCCACTGATTCAACTTTAATGATTCTCTAAACAAAGATTTCATTTACTACTCTGACCTAATACTCGCAGTAGCCGGAAGTTTGATTACATTTCGATGCAAGCAACTCTATATTTATTTTCCTTTGTCCGCAGAAAGTCGTAAAGGCGATGAATAGACTTGGCATGCTAGTGGACTTATCCCATGTCAGTGGAATACAACGTGGACCGCCATTCGGCGTTTCGAAGGCTTCGGTTATCTTTAGCTACTCTTTTGTCTACAATCTTTGTGCTCATAAACGCTATGTACCTGATGACATAATGCAATCCCTGGCAAGTGCTTAGATTGACTTGTTGATTATTTCGTGTTCAAAGTATTTATTTTAGAAAGAGGTGGTTTTTAAAAAGTAGGATTATTACAAGTGTATTTTTCTAAACGTTTAAGGTTGCAGTACCGTTCACTTTTTTGTTTGTATATTAATTTAATATAGATATTTACACTGATTTCTGTTTACTGAATATCAGCCTTATCACAATGTAATGAAAAAAGCACTAATATATTCAAAGGGGTGATATCCGAGATCTTTGAAATGGGAATATGAGGAGAATAATACATCTTTCATCTTAGACAGATGTCGTGCAATACAAAGAGGGAAATTACACGAACTGTATCATTGCTCTGCGTCTAAGATCAAAAGGCTACGATGAAATGTATTAGCGACGCATAAACTTTGAATGGAACCTTCTTATCTTTACCGCTTGTCAGGGAACTCTTTTTTCGGGAACTTTATTCAAGCAGCGTTGATGTTTTTGGAAATTTATTTATACGGCGCGAAAGTGATTTTATAATCGGCGTAACAACTCGAAACTGGAATGACATTTCAAACCTTCCTGAAAAAAAGTCGTGGAAAAACGGTGCCTTTGGATTTTGTGAGATAATTACACGGGAATACCTCCAACCATCCATCCAGCATATATTTACAAACGTTGAACAAAGCATTAATTTTAAGGTTAAAAATTGAAAATTAAAAACAATTTTTACATGGTTGGATATAAATTTTATCATACCCCGTCATTATTTTTTTTACCAAAATGTTTCGAAAACGTTACGTTGCTAGCTTTTCCAGATTTTATTGAATGTAATAAACTAAAATTTAAAATACTATAATTTTAAATTTGCCGACTTCGTTAAATGGTTGGACTTATCGTAAATTATTAGTTAATTGCAATTGGTCGAACATGATGTTTTCAAATTAATTACAATTTAATTTGTTTTTATGTTTTAAATGCTAATCTTGTTATCATCATCATCATCATCATTAGCAGCCCTTCTCCGTTCACTGCTGGACATAAGCCTTTTTCAATGAACCCCAAGACGTCCGATCCCCTGCTACTCGCTACCAATTTGAACCGGCTACTGCGCGGAGATCGGCATCCCACCTGGTCGGGGTCGACCAACGCCGTCTTCCCAAACGCGGCCTCCACTCCAGAACCTTATTGCCCATCGGCCATCGGTTCTTCTTACTACATGGCCGGCCCATCGCCACTTCAACGAGCTAATCCTATGCACTATGTCGGTGACCTTAGTTCTTTGACGATAAATCGTTACGAATTTTATCGGACAAAGAAACTCAAGCATGGTGCGCTCTATAGCCGTTAGCTACGGCAAATATGTGGACCAGTCCAACAGTCAGTGGCCACGTTTCGGCCCCGTAGGTCAACACGGGAGTACGCATTGGTCAAAGACTTTCGTCTTTAATTCTGCGGTATCGGCGACGTGAGAATATGGTTAAGCTTCCTAAATACTGCACAGCCCAACTGAATCCTTCTGTCGGTCTCTCTCTCGAAGTTGTGTCTTCCTAACTGCAATATGTGCCCAAGGTAACATATTCATCGACAACTTCGAGAGTAACACCGTCGACATTGACTGGCCTCGGGAGAACGTGTTCGTTGGATATGACTTTCGTCTTGTCCAAGTTCATCTTGAGGCCAATGCGTCGGGAAGATTCATTTAAACTGTGCAACATCTCCTGCAAGTCCTCCAGGTCTCGGCCAATATAACGATATCGTCGGCAACGAGTGAAAGGACGGTGTGATTACTGCACATTGATCCAGTCTAGGGTCTTGAAGACATGCTCCAAAGCATTAGTTAACAGTTTCGGGGAAAGAACATCCCCCGGTCGCACTCCTCGATGCATTTGGATTGGTCTCGTTCGACCCCCCGGAATCAGGACAGACATAGACGCGCAACTATAGAGACCTCTCAACACCTCGACGTATTGATAATGGACTTGACACCGTTGAAGGGCTTCCAGAACAGCCCAGGTTTTTACAGAGTCAAAAGCTTTCTATAGTCCACAAAGGCAAGGCAAAGTGACTGATTGTACTCATAGGTCTTTTGTACAACTGCCTTATGGGTGAAGATGTGGTCTATCTAGCTAAATCCTTCTGCGAAACCCAGCTCGCTTCCGGTGGCTGGAATCCATCAGCTTATTGGTGAGGCGATTCGTCACTGACTCTCGAGAACAGTGTAATGTGACTCTAAAGCGAGATCGGCTGTAATTTTGAGAGAGTATGACTTCTCCTCTGAAAACTAACATGAACCTCCGCTCAGCCTTCATGGGAAAATGCCTCTTGTCAAGGACAGGAATTGAATACCTTTGAAACGCACTTGGAAAGGAGTACCCCTGCCGAAGCAGTTCGGTGCTGATTCCATCGTTCCCATGGAGCTGTTCTCCTCCCTTGTATGACCTAAAGAGTCTCGACTAAGTCCTCATCGAAGCTAACGTTAGAAGCTCACCAGAATGATGTCGAGGACAGACTCAGACGGGATCGTTAAACCGGTAATTAGGTTAAGGGCCCTGACCGTAGCAATGCAGTGAGTCTCTCATCTCCGACAAGATTCCTCAGGCTTAGTAGAAACAGTCGAGCCAGAGATACTCGAGCTCGACAGATGGTTCTCCGAGTTTCGCAGAAAACTTCGACCTTCATTCGAGCTCAATCGCTCTAGGTTATTACGCTGGTATTTGAGCAGCGAGAGGTCATGGCATATAAGTCTTTGCGGATCCGCTTTGAAAGAATTTTCCATCTGTCGAAGGTCTCATGCACGGATGTTCCTCCTAGATTGAGCTCCATCGGAGATTGGACTCTCGCGTAGCTTTTCACAAAACCTTAAACCCACATCCTGTGCAGCCACCACGGATCGAGGGCCTGTCAATGCCATTGTGGTTTCGAAGTTAAGGGCATCGAATCGGTTTAATTCCAGTTGGAATCTTTCCGAAACCATGACGATTTGCCGGAAGTTAGGTTGGAGAGTAGACCTTACCAAGCGGACCCGCTCTCACTGAAAATCTAAGTTCGGGGTGCCTCTCACCAGTCGGTGATCACTTCCGGTTTTGTCAAAGTCAAAGTCAAAGTCAAATATCTTTATTCAATATGGAAGCATTACACTTTCTTATTGATTGTCAAATAATCTACCACCAGTTCGGAAATGGAAGCCTCTGACCTGAGAAGAACCGGCGTAAGAAACTCAGCGGAACTTTTTCTTTTCCTTTTTCTTCAATAAATTTTACAAAACTTTTACATAAACCTTACATTTTACTACTTTGAAATAGCCTGGAGCGAACAGTTCATTACCAGGTGTGTTATCTATCAATACATTACAACAATAATATCCTTTAACAGACAAACGTTCCTTTACAACTTTTTAAATTTATTTACAGATAAAAGCTGAACGTTTTCTGGTATTTTATTTAGAAGAGTATACATTGTCCCATGAAAGATTTCATTGTTCTTCGGAGCCTACTTTTGGAAGAACATAATTATGCTTATTCCTAGTATTTATATTATTGTGTCACAATGTTTTACAAAATCATTTTATTTTTATGAACATACATAATATTTTCAAATATGTATTGAGAAAAACAGTCATTACATTAATTTCTGTAAACATTTCTCTCAGCGATTCTTTGGGGCCCAGGTTATAGACTGCTCGAATCGCTCTTTTTGAATTATAAAATAGTATTAATATCAGGCAGTTTCACAGTAGAATGCCATAAGACATTATACTGTGAAAATAACTAAAATATACTAAACGGGCTGTCTCAACATCGGTTAATTGTCTAATTTTTGACTGCATAAGCGCTGAGCTGAGTTTACTGCCAGTCTATGAATATGAGGGCCCCATTGCAGTTTAGAATCTATTGTGATGCCGAGAAATACAGTGAATGTACGTGGTCTAGCGCTTCTCCATCTACGACCACATCACACCCAGCTTGAGGAACATTAGGAGTTATAAACCTTATACATTTAGATTTATTTTGTTTAACAATAAATTATTTGCACTAAACCAGTATTTTACTTTTGAGGAGATATTATTTACATCGTCATTTTGCAAATTACGTCATTTTATTCTAAATATTAAAAGTATCATCAGCAAATAATACAATCTCGTTATTGTTCTCAACCTGGTGTGGTGGTGGATGGGTCATTAATATAGACCAGGAAGAGAAAGGCCCCAAAATAGATCCCTTGGGACTCCCATACCTACCTGCGCCCCGGGAGATCTCTTGCCGTTCACGTCAACTCTCTGAGTTCGATGGCTCAAGTACGAAGTCAGAAGGTCGAGTGCGGCATTTTTGATATGATCGATTTGAACCGATTGATCACAGAGACATCCCTAAATATGTGTTTCCGGTCCGTCATGATGAAGTCTGTCTCGTTCCTTGTCACAGTATCGGGACTCTGCCATGTCCACTTCCTGTGAGGCCTCTTCTTAAAATATGAACTCATTAAGAAGAGCCTTTCCTTCTTCAGACGAGGAATCCCACGCCGCCTTGTGACGGATGGTCGCCCTCTCGGAAGTAGAAAAGGTGACCCGATGGCAAGGTTATGGTGTCCTCTCCTTGTCTTCGGACTTTACACAACTTTAAAACGTGCTACCGGATCTTGCCCAGTTCTACCTCCAGCTCGGCTAGGTGTTCGCCAAGTCTCAACGTTCGTCCATTATACGTAGCCAGTTCAAGTTTTTGCTGGTAGCGATCCGTAACCCGGGGATTCTTCGCACCCCTTGTCCCACCGTTACCTTGGCCGCTACCGTGACCAGGAATAGTGGAACTACCGGGAACTCGGGGCCGTTTTCCTTTTTTGGCGTTCATTGGAAAGAAAATGCTAATAATTGCCACGCTGAGAAGGCGGAATGGCAATTGACTAATTGCACTTGTACTACGGATCTGTCTTACCCTCAGTAAGGCAGATCTGCCGTCAATCTTGTTATACAGATGCCATTTCACATATTACCCACTGGTAAATAAATTTTTAGTTAAATTGGTACGTAAAATCTTGTTACCAATACTATAGCAAATTAAGCTAAATATTTTTATTTAATAAAGCATTTGTTGACATTGTATTCCTTGAATATCTTTAAGATTTCCAATTCAACGAGTTTTTATTACCTAAATTTAATAAAATGGAACGTCCCACTCTATTTTTACAAAAATTAACAAGACGTTAAATAACACCCAAATATTAATTATATATGTAACGGTGAGTACATAAGATATAGACTAAATTAAAAATACTAAGACATCAAATTCATAATTATTAACAAACAAAACTGGAAATCGATTATACTGCTAATTATCTTGCTTTAAAAATGCAAGTTCCAAACAGTTATGTCTGAAATCAGGAAGCGGCGACGTTAGTTACACATTTGCATTAGTTAACGGGCGCCATGATGTGGCACATTAATTAACGCTCTAGAAATGTATTAATATTGAACACCATTCGAGGTTTCGAGTTTAATTGAAACTAGCCTATTCAGTAGATACTAATATAATTGATTTGCTTAGTTCATTACATTAAAGGTTCTTGCATTACAAATATTGAACAGTTTTTCCTGGCCATTTTTTTAAATAAATTTTTGACATCACGAAATTAAGGTAGTAAAACTTAAGTTTCTGTGATGATGTAGTCCGATTTCTTTACAAAATTAATTGATGATACTAATAAACCAATTTAGTTGTTAAATAACGTAGAAATAGCTTGATAAATATTTTAAGTACATGTTTAACGTAGGTACTTAACTACTTAATATTATATCCTATTATTGAAGTAAAATACTGATCCAATCTAATAATTTTATTAATTTTTGCATGCCACATTAGGCAAACAGGTGAAAATCAATACTGTATGTATATCTGACATTATTTGTTTACCATGTTTAGCGTTATAGATTAAAGCTAAGCAATGAGCTAACTAAGTGTTAACCTGACGGAATGTGAAACGCCCTGAGCATGAGGATTGCAGCATATACACATAGACGCCATAAATCTGTTTATCCTATAAGACAAGAGATGTTATTTCAAACTTGTCAACTATTACACTAGCAACAACGCCTTTCAAACAAGAACAGTAGTCATTTTACACTTCTACTTTGTGGCAGACATAGGCACCACTAGAGTACTCTCTCATTCAGGCCCTTCTCAACATTGTGGTTTATGTTCATAATAACACACGTAAAATTTGAAGTCGTTACATTCGATCAGATTCTGACTAAAAGTTGTTTATGTGTGTTATAGATATTTGTAAAATAAAAAAAAATACGGCACCAAAAATCACAACCTCATGAGATTAAGTTGCAAACGATGCAAAAAAATTATAAAGAAATGAAACATATGATAGCTAATGCCTGTCATTGAAAAAACAATTTAAAAATTGGGGCTTAGTAATATAAGCTATATAATATCTTTGTAATGACTGTTTGTTGCCATAGTAAAGTAAAATAAAAAATAAAAAAAAAGAACATGTTTGTGAAGATCGCGAATGTTTATTACCACATAGTTAAAAAATAACTTAAGTACATTAAAATTAAAATGTATAAAGAAATAGAAGAGCTATAGATGAAAAGAAAATTTTCCCTTCGATAATTTTACAAGTTTACGGTGTAAAAAAAACTGTATCAATACAAAATTCACTAAAAGAAGCCATGTAAAGGAGTTTCACGCTGTTTGCTTGAAATAATCTATAGGTAATGTCTTTTATTTATGATAATATATAACAAGCTTAAACAATATATAAACTTTTATAATTTTACAATACATACACCAATAATGCATAAAGTATTAAATTCTCAATTTCGTTTTAATATTGTGCCAACAAAATGAATAAAATTAAGTTGTCACGGCAAAAGAAAACTTTTTAAATCTAAAAAGTTTTCATTAGCCGTGACTGAATACCTTATTTAACAGAAGTAAGAAAACTTATATCTGCATAAAATTTTAAATAAATGAATTTTCTTTGCGGATATATTTAATTTGCAACTTGAAATTTATTAAGAATCTCACGAGTACAGTGAATTAACCATTTCCATATTTAAGACGAGAGAATAACTGATATCTCGTGATGCTATCTTATACATTATTCTTGATAGAGAAAAAATTAAGTGATAAATATTTGTATCAAATTGAAGAAAAAATCATTTTTACGTATTTAATTATTTTTTGGCGTCTACAATTAGTCTGTCCCTTGATATAAAACCCTGATTTACCGGAGAGGATAATTTATTATGACAAATCAAGTGTTTTTGATTTCTTTTATCTTAAAAAGATATAATTTAATTAATTCAAACTTAATACCTGAAATCATGTCATATGAAATTTTATTAGATCGCGTCTTGACCGTCTGGCCTAATGTGTGTCTGCCTGCCAAAACCGATTTTATTGCGATTAGTTTTCTAGCAAACTTATATAGTCTATGCCATATATTGCGGCTGGAGCCCCGACTAGTTGTATATCAATCAAGGTGCGAATATAATAATTAGATATTTTTCAAAATCTCTAATATAATTGTAGTAGGGTTGTTAAAAGACTAACTTCCCTCGCTTTATTTAAATAAGCTGTATTTAGTCAACTAGTAGTAGTATAGTCACATAGTTTGACAAAAAAGAAAGGTGAAGCAGCGTTATATAAACGGACAAGGTAACAAAAAAATTATATAAATAGTAAAGACCAATCGTCGAGAGATATTCTACATTAAATCGAATTATCTCCCTTGAATTTCAGGTAGCCATTTAATTCATACTACGAGGGCTGCACTAAAAGTATCACACATCACACATCACATCATCAGCCCGTGATAGTCCACTGCTGGACATAGGCCTCCCCTAATACACCCCTATCTATTAGGGAGTTTTGGACCGTAGTCCACCACGCTAGTCCAATGCGGGTTGGTGGGTGGACCGACTTTTTACATGCCCATCATCTTACTTTTCAGACAATTGGGTGATCGGCCCATATTGCCCTAACCAACTAGTAAACAACGATGAAAATTTGTTGAGTCCCCGCAGGATTCGAACCCACGACCTCCGGTTTCTAAAGCACACGCCCATACCACTAGGCTAAGGAGGCAGTCAAAGTAACGGCAGGCACTAAAAGTATCGGGAATGGAATATTTCCACTATTCCTGTCATATGAAAATCTTTTTCATTGCAAACTCCTTAGTTTTTAAAATCGAATACCATTATTTGTGTTGACCGGATGATTTCTTTATTTGGTGATGAAGCCCCATCCAAAACCACAATTTATCGATGGTTTGCTGAATTTCAATGTGGACGAATCAAGCTCAGTGATGATTCTCGTTAAGGTCGTCCAAAAACTGCAGTCACACAAGAAAAGGTTGATGTTGTGCGTAAGCTGATTGAGGAAGATCAATTAGTTGTAAAAAAGTTGTTTTACCGATGGATACCGCATTCGCTCTGTGAAGAGCAAAAAGCGGCTCGCCTTACTTGGTGCGTCAGTGCTCTTGAAAGATTCCACGCAGGATCCTCAAATGCTGTATGCAACATCATATCAGGTGGCGAATCCTAGATATATGTCTAAAAATCCAAAACAAAAAAGCTAGTCACGAGTTTGGGTGTTCGAAAATGAGTTAAAGCCACCACAACGGCCCTTGCGGAAGCCATTCTGCCACTCTGCCAGATTTGGACCATCGTGCTCTACGTGCTAACCGATGCGGGCCGCCACGATTCTCTCAAAGAGTTTCCCACATCGTTCAATAGCACGATCGGCCTATAGGCGGAGGGTGAGCCCGCAGGATGTCCCTCCTTTTGGGTGAGGACGAGGCAGAAAAGATCGCCCTCACTCTGTGCTACAGGGCGTCACCTAGGGCCAGCGTAGAGCGCGTCCCGGAATGCCATCTGGACAAAATGCTTCCCAGCCTAACTGAACCCCCAGTTAGCTTCTCTCTCAAAGTTGTGTCTTTCCAACTGCAATATGTCCAAGGTACACATACACATTGACAACTTTGAGAGCAATGCCATCAACATTGCACGGCCCAGGGAGAAGCCATTCGTTGAACATGACTTTTGTGTTGTACAATTTTATCGCTAGGCCAACACTTCAAGAGGACTCCTTTAAGCCATGCTACATATCTAGCACTCTGATGATTCGGCAAATATAATAATATCGTCGGCAAAACTCAGGCGTAACAGATACCTGCCTTTAATATTTATGCCGTAGTCCACCCAGCCCAGTATAGGGTCTTGAAGACGTCCTCCAAATAATTTATGAAAAGTTTCGGGGAAATTATATCCCTTTTGCCGCACTCACTTTTTTGGTTTTTTTATTTGCCCACGCAGGAAGACGAGCAGTCGGGCCACCTGATGGAAAGTGGTCACCGACGCCCGTAGACATTGGCAATACCAGTGTTATCGCCAACGCAATACCTACCGTAAGACATAGGGTGTCAAGTCTTGTTTACCCAGGAAATACGCTCGTTACGGTGTCCTCGAAACCGGAACACAGCAGTGTTTTTAACATAACTGCTTTGTGGCAGAAACAGGCACAGGAGTGGTTCCTACCAAGACGGTCCCCTGTAAAAGAGGGGCCTACCGCTCTACGATGTAAGTGGATTGGTCTCGTTTGACAACGTTATGCAGATTTCTTTTCACCTTGGCGTAGTCAAAAGCTTTCCAACCCCAAAGGCCAGACACAGGCTGCTGGTACTCATGAGTCTTTTGTACAATTTCCATTATGGTGTAAACGTGGTCTACGGTGCTAGATCCACTGAGAAACCCGGCTGCTCGGTCGACTGGAATTCATCGAGCTTGTTTCTGAGGCGATTCGTCATGACTCTTAAAACCAAAATTATAATCGGTCGGTAATTCTAAAGGAGTATTGTCATACTTCTAGAAAATAGTGCGATCTCACTTTCAAGCAACGCCTCGGGAGAAGTGTCTCGTTAAAAGACGGAATTGAATAGCTTTCGTAGCTCGCTTATAATAGGATCGTCCACTTTCCAGAGCAATTCGGCAGTGATTCCATCCTACCCAGGCGCCCTTCTACCCTTAAGCTACCTAAAAACCAGACTAACCTCGTCAAGCTGAGGTAATATAACGAAAGTTAAACAAACGTATACTGCATAATATAATTCAATGACAAAATCTCAGGCTTAGAAGAAACGGTCGGACCGGAGCTGTTCTTGATCTTCGACAAATGACTTCGCCAGAAAAACCTTTGACCCTCAAATCTGCTCAATCGCAAAACCTTTTACCCACGTCCCGTAATCTGTCCACTATGGCATCCAGTGCCTGGTAAACTGCTATTGTGGTTTCTAATATGTTAAGGGCGTCGAATTGGCTTTTTAATTCCAGTTGGAAATTTTCGAGCTCCTCACGAATTGTTAGAAGTCAGGTCATCAAGGGATCCCACTCCCACTGCAAACCCATCAGGCTGCCATTTTCTAATCAGCGGTGACTTCCGGTTTTGATCACAGAGACATTCCTGAATATATGCAGTCATTCCGTCATG
>JAGSMT010000930.1:0-91635 GCA_029286875.1 Lamproptera curius | reverse complement strand
AATTTACTTTATATAAATACTAATATATGTGTTAAATGTTTGTATACAAGGTTTTTATTTATTTCAATAAAATAATTTTTCATAGCTAATTAAAAGTATCCTTTCTTTTTTCATAGTTACATCAGCTTTCTAGCAGAAGAAGTCTTTTCTAAATCTTCCGAGCTTTTCCACCTTCCTTTGCCGTAGTTAAATTATATACCATACATAAATAATAATATCAACAGTACTATACATATCAGGTACCTAAATAAAAAAATGTGCCAACAATAAAAGTATGTTTTACAACAATAACATACAGACACTATTACAATATAAATATTTGTCACAAACTTATAAAATATCGTATATAAATAGTCAATAATTGCAAAATAAATGGTTTAATAAATAACAATACTTTAAGGATTTTTTCGCGTTCATTTTCACCTTAAGTTATTCTAACCAGACAGATACTTTCAGGGGTTTTTTCCAGGGGTCTTTCATCGATTTTTAATTCAATTATGTGTGGTATTAGCATATACAAAAAGATTATGTAAATAAAAAATCCCTGTTAACATTATTACAAATACCTTATCTCAGTTAAAAAAAACAAACATGAAAATCTTAGAAGTAATTTATGAAACGCAACAGATCCGTAGATTGATTGTTTATTATGAATTAACTGCAACGGTGAACTGAAAACTTTGTGTTTTGTTGGCAAGCATTTTATTTGACTCTACTATTCACTTTTGTGATTTATATACAAAGCAAGAGGGCTTTATCCGCGCATCAAGTAGTTTTTAACCTTTAAAGCTGAAGTGCATTCTTAGTCAAAAATATTACTATAGCAGTGCAGTCTGTAATAACGATGATATATTGTATCTCGCTTCCCGTAATATTTTCAGTACTTTTCTACATTACATTATTTAACAAAACTATATTTATGCAATTTGATACCTTATTAGCATTGTTATATGGTGTGCACTTTTGAAATATTTAAATCAACACATTGTCGTAAATGTGTTTTATTTAAAAAAAAAGTCCGTTCACCCTAGGACCTCCTGCAGCCACGCCGTCACGTGAAAACTACCAAGGGCTGCAGTTAAACAAAGGATGCAGGGCGAAAGTGTGTATCTACGCCTTATAACAGAATTTTATAACTAGGGAGGAGACCCGTAAAAAACCGGGTAGATAGGTAAGAAGCTCTGAAGTGGCAGCCCCGCTACCGGACTAGGGCATAGTGAGCTAATCACTCACTAGCCTAAAAAATTGTGACATTAGAATGGCGACTGCATCGCTGGCGCGAACCATTTTGAAAAGGACTTCCGTTCCACAGCGTCGACCACACCTTAAGTACAGCAAGATACATGTCTGCCACCAAGTCTTTTTGATATTATTGTCAATTAACCCACTCACGAAGAGTTCGTTCTTTAAAAACGGCAGAGCCTGGAACTAATGCGGAAATAGCGGAAACGCTTAGGGCCGTCTTACCATTCGCCATCGGAGCATTAACTCCACTGATTCAGATAGTCTAGACGAATAAGGAACTCCCAGGCGACTGGAATAAAGGGCGTCCATTAACTGTGCCCAAAAAGGAGACTTAAGCCAATGAAGCAACTGGATATGCACCACTACCAGATATGCACATCTTTGCTCGCAAGATACCATCTAAAGATTTCTGTAAGATCATTCTTGATAGATTATCGAGGGCTGTCAAACCTCTTGTACGCAGAGAGCACGCTGGTTTCCGCCTAAACTGTTTGTGTACTGACCAGATTAACACTCATTCATTCTCGAAAAGGCATCATAATGACGAAGGGAAATCTACGTAACCTTTGTAAACTTTGAAGCCTAAATACGCTAAGTTGGTCAAGTATAATGTCACGTTATCACGTCAATAGCAACCCACCGAAAATAAAACCTGTTAAAGGCAATCTACAGGAAATACTCTTGCAGAGTAGCACATGACAGTCGAATTTTGCAAAATAAAGAGGAACGCGCCGGCATTTAAGAAGGTTCTCTACTATTGCCTCTTTTGATCTTGGTTGTTCTCGACGCAATTACAAGCGACGCATGATAAATTGAGGGATATCAGTGGTCATTGAAGACTTGGATTATGCTGATGATATATGCGATTATACCATGCTTTCTCCGTAGTCTAGAAACCGGACGTCGTGGGTTCGAATCCTGCGGGGACTTAAAAAAAATCATTGTTTTACTAGTTGGTTAGGGCAATTTGGGCGGATACCCATTTGTCTGAAAAGTAAGATGATCCATGCGTCGGATGAGCATGTAAAAAGTGGGTCCACCCACAAACCCGCATTGAACCAGCGTGGTGGTATACGGTCTAAAACTCCCTAATAGATAGGGGTGTTTTAGGGGAGGCTTATGTCCAGCAGTGGACTATCACAGTTTGATGATGATGATGATGATGATGATAATTGATGATGATAATGATGATGATGATATGCAATTACGGTTACAAGTCTCGGAAACTGACAAACCATATCAAAATTATAATATTCAGGTCAATTTCAGGTCACTGCTATATGGGTGTGAGACGTGGAAGGTTACCAAAGTCATCTCACATGAGCTCCAGGTGTTTGTTAACCGCTGTCTCCGCCAAATCCTCGGTATCTACTAGCATGATAAAATCTCCAATGAACATCACCTAAAGAGTTGCCGAGAAACCCCAACCACCCAGCAGATCAAACTTCGCAAGTAGAATATAGGACTTTGAAGAGAATGGTTTGTTGCTTATTAGATAAAGAATTGCTGGTTATTACACAAAATAAGATTTTTCAGTTTCGTCATAGAACTTATATGAATGAATACAGAACATAAGTAAATTTATTTTGAGTTTGATGTCTGACCACCCAATAAAGTAAATTATTTCACCGATTTACTTTAAAATTACCGGAATAAATATAAGTATTTCGTATCTTTTGGAACAAACGACAGTTTCCATGAAAGTAATTCTAGTTTTAATACATCATCAGCCTGTTAAACTTGTCCTGCCGGACATAGGCCTCCCTAATACACTCCTATCCAGTTAGGTTTGACTGTAGTCCACCACTGGTCCAATCGGATTGGTGGGTGGACCGACTTTTAGTCCATCCGACGCATGGATCATCTTACTTTTCAGACAATTGGTGATCACCATTGCCTAACCAACTAGAAACAACAATAAAATTTTTGCGTCCCGAGATTCGAACCACCTCCGGTTTCTAAAGCACACGCCTACCACTGGCTAGAGCAGTTCGTTTTAATAGAAGTATATAAAAAAAAAACATTTCTGTTTACCTTACACAGAAACCCATAGTTACGGTGTTAATACAGCGCTCATGTCTACCACAATGGAATTGTGGTACATGTATGTACACCATTTGGAATGCCACATTTGCTAACGTAGAAATAGAAAATATATTCGGGCAAAACAGGATTTCTTTAATTGTATTCAACAATGAAAATGTAAATATCCAAAATTGTTGTGCGTATCGATGCTTTTACGGGCAACGATAGTGTTAGATTACAATTAAACATTATTTGTATTTTAGGATATTACACTATTTATTATATTTTATTTAGTTTTTATTTCAAATTCATCCAGGTAATAGCAATCAATGTTAAAATGAACTCATCAAGCCAAATAACCCGAAGTTTTTTGTTGCTGTTTTGGCCTGTACAGGAGCGAACTAAAAGATAAGTACCCTACTTAATTTTTTACTGTATTGTGAGGAATAGCTGTATTATTGTAGATGTATTATATAATATCAATTTAGGTTAGAACAGGCTATGTAAATGCTCCGAGAGGTGCCTGAGCCGCGTGGGTAGTATAGAACCTACGGAGGTGTGCCACCACTGCGGTATGTGCGGACGAGATGGCCCATCACGCGCGGGGGAGTGCCCAACCTGCTTTGCGCAACGCCGAGAGATGCGTAGTGTCGTAGGGCACGACTTTTTGGTTCCTGCTGTAGTGCACAAAGTGTAAAAGCGCGAAAGGTCGTGGCCGTCCTTGCGTTTTGCGAGGACAGGATGGCCTATAGGGAAGCCGCGGAAAGAGACAGGGAGGCCAACAGTGCCCTGGCTAGCAGAAGAAGGCCAGGGTGCCGAATAGTAGCGTACGCGGGCGTCCCTCTGACACTGCGCCCCTGGGTAGCTAGTAAAATGGTGTCCACCGCCCAGAGAACGGCCAAGAGGGTCGCTTGCAGCCCGCACGCCACCCAAACGACGGTGGGTGACCAACAACCCGGAGAAGAAGCCGAGGGTCCTTGCGCCGGGGTCGGAAGACGTCAACAGTAACCGTGGTCGCCGGACATTAGAAAAACAAAACGTTTTTTTTAGTGGGTACCGGCCCTCCATTTTGGGGAACCCTTTCCCGCTGCCACCACCTCCGGGGCAAGGAATCTGTAATAATTTTTCCAAAGCAAAAAAAAAATAAACTGTAAAGACCTATAATTATTTTTTTGTTAATGTATTTATTAATAATGTTTATAAATTTGAAGTTTTAAAACCTGAGTTTAACTTCATAACCAAACTATATAGTTTTTTCCGTTCTATATTTACGTCACATGTAACACACAGTTGAAACAAAAGTCTTAACACAAAAAAAAATATTATATGAATATTATAAATATATTTGTTTAAGAAGCTTAAAAAAATAAATAATCAAATTTGAACAGAAAATAAATAAAGTGATAGTTTAAAACCAAAAAAAGGAATTAAGATTTAATTAAAATTTTTCAATTATTGACACCCAATTAATGGCGTGTTACTTTTTTTGACATTAAAACTTAATCTTTGTACACAAACATCCTTTGTCGATTTCTGTTTGTTTAAGATTTTAATTATTAGCAATTTTTATCTATTCCTTTGTCCTTATAATAGGAAAAGATTAAAAAGATTTAAAAATATTATTGATGCCCAGTATATAACCTAACGGTTTAAAAATACAGAAAAAGAAGATCGACCATCAAATTTATATAACATCAAATATTTTTCTTATTATAAGTTCAATTTTGCAAAAAGCTATAAAGGCCTAAAAAAAAACTTTAGCTGCAAAATTTATTCGAATTAGCTATTAAAACTCAATTTTAGATTTTAACATTACCGAATAGAAAATTAAGGAAAATTGATAACTTCTTATTTTTTATTTTTTTTTTTATTTGATAACCTTTACCCAAGTTTTTTTATTACGGATATATTAAAACAAACAAAAACAGAGGGCCTTTGCCCTATTTTAGTTTGACTTTGCCCTCAACTAAATAAATTCCAACCTTTTAGATGTTTACCCAAAGTTTTGGAACTAAGAGATAACAAAATATATTGCATTAGCGGTAGGTGAATACAATTATTTTCCCAAGAGGAAAAGTAGTGTTTAGTGAAGTCTTATTAATATATTTGTAACAAATAAAAGTGTATTAAAGTGAAATGTCTATTTAATTCGCAACCTAAACTTTGTGATGTTTATCTTCTTTTGTTATAAAGTTTTTAGGCATAATAAAAAAATTAACAAAACTAATTTACTTTAAAACCTTTAATGCCCGCAAAGTTAATAAAGGAATTTACAATTCCTGAAAAATTATAAACATGACGAATTTGTTAGTGGTTTAATAAAATTTTTTTTGAAGATTCTTATTATTTGATTTAATTATATGTTATTATAAGGTCATCTAGTATTAATTTCCTGTCGCGGAATCTTTTAACCTTACTATAGATTTAAGCAGATTTAATTGATAGAATAACGTTGAATAAAAAAACTGCCTTTAACTCCATTTACTGTTAGAAGGTCATTATTGTAACTCTAAGTAGTAGATAATTAACAGACGATAATCATTTTGAAACCTAAAACTGGATGGTGAAAGCACCTGAATGGATTAGATTTTATGCTATCAAGTCGAGGGCGACAAGCAGGGACAATTATATCCCGTTATGAGTATTAAAACAATTTTTTTCAATTTCATCATAATATTAAAGGTCTGTTTTAATATGCAAAATTTTAAGAATATATAACAGTATAAAGTGTGTTGGTGAAAGTGAAATTATAAAGAAACAATTGTTGACTTTGTGCGAATGGAAAAACCATCATGTCAACGTTTACCCTATCAGAATTTCCACCTACTCGAATTATACTTTATATTGACAACTTGACTTTCTTATTTTTGTCTTCTTTGAGGAATCTTTTGTGATTAACAGTAAGCATTGTCGGATCTATTAAATTATACATAATTTTAGTTTTATATCTGGCGAAGCCTACGCGCATCCCACCGGTAAACTAGGTGGTAATCATCGCCTGGCAGACATCAATGTAAATGTTGTTTTCTTTCCAGTAAACAGGCTACGGGCCTTCAAAAATTATGCAGCAGATCTGCGGCAGTAACCCAGTGTAATTCCAGACGGTCCATCAAAAGGAAACTTAAACATCATATCAACTAAAATACCTTTATCATTAGTTAAAATAACCCCTATCATATTGTTATTACTTTGACTTTTATTAATAAATATGTTTGACTTTTAAATAAAGAATCGGTTTATTTTTTCTTGATGACGTAATCTAGTTTTGGAATTTAAATTGTAGTTACTATTAGACTAGTTAATATTACCTTTTTTATGTACAATACTTGTAGTCCGAATCTTATTATTTTTGACTGTATTAATATCAGGTGAATCTTCGTAATAGTTCCTTTTACAGCCTAAAATAGCTAAAATAGGCATGGACATAATATTTTTTTAATGACCTCAAAAAGTTATCAAACTGGATGAGGGATTCTACTTTTTATCTCAAGATAATTATTTAATTCGGATAAATATTTGACCCAAATAAGGTTTCATTAAGTCCCTTCAACTGTATTGGATCAGTGTCATTAAAAATTATTACGAACCAGCTGGGTTTTTTCATTTCTTAACTTGTATAGGAATGTAAGTCAATTGTCCAGAAAACTGTGTTTTAGTTTTGCAGTCCTCAATGGAATACATATTTATGAAGCTTAAAGACCACTTCTCTTGATCGCTCGCTTATTATATTTACTGAAAACTTTAACCCTCTTTTCAAAAAAAGAAGACCTTGAATATTTTAAAAGAATAATAAAAAAATAATTCGTTTTATCTTCTACGAATGAAAATACAACATTTAGATATCAATTAACAGGTACAAACGTATATCAAATTATTGGTAATAAATTATATACAAATTTAGGTAAAATTAAATCTTTTACATTGTGCGATGTGTTTTTTGTCTATTTTTATATTAATATAAATTTGGAATATTAAATATATTCCTATATTTTACATAGATTGACGGTTGCCATAACAGTTTTGCCTATGGCTACTTTAAGTTAAAATCAAGTAATTGTATAAAAATATTTTTTTAATGTTTAATATAACTTAGAAAGAAAAGAGTTGATTGACTTAGTTAATAAAGAGTCCCATCTTTTTCATCTCAGATTTTAAGCGATTTAATACGAAAATTGTTAAAATAAATCGATATTAACTTTCAAATTATTATTTAATTATTATTATCTTTATTCTTTTGTATAAACAGGCAATATTAAGAAGGTAGGGAACTTATTAGAATTATTTCATGTATCTGCTTAAAGCTTCTTAGAACAGTAACAATAAAGATCTCTGATGTTCTTGCTAAACTAATCAAAACAAACTCATGCCAGGAAAAGGAGGTTTCTTAAAAGAAATAAATTGTTTATTTGTTAAAGAATGGAAAATCTGTCTACTATTATTAAAAAAATATTAAAATCATAAACCTAGTTTAGAATTTAGACCCATAATTAAATAAAAGAAAATTAAATGGAATAGAAATTTGCTAGGAGAAATCAGCTATTATTATTTCTATGGAATAAAAAAGATAAAGGGGTTGCGTTTACTTAATTGTAAATAAATATTTAAATTTGTGTTTTCTAACACATAATGGCAAACTGTCAAATACAAATTCCTTTATATCAGGTAGAAAGTTATGAATATTTAAAAATACCACTCCGGACTTCAAAACGACCAGCGTCAGAATTTGGTGCATTAGTTAACGATTATTTATTAATTTTTGTAATTTTCTCTCACTTACCATTTTAAATTAAAATAACATAATTATTTGTTACTATTTTAAGTATACAATTCAAAATTATTTGACATGTCTTTCAAAACTATACATCTTCTACATTTTTAATAAAACGGCTTAAACTATTGTTATATCATAAACTAAAGTTTATTGGTAACATCGAAATTGTATGTTTCTTTAGTTTGTTTTGCATTGATAAACAGACAAAATTAATTAATTATACTGTAATATATAATTGTAGTGTTATATTTATTTACATAAATTTTAAGTCAATTTTTGTAAATGCAACTCTTCTATCGAACTTAATTAATAATATTTGCTAGCAATAAAATATTTATTCACTGAAACTTTTAAGTTGTAATTTCAATTGCTTATACCCATACTAAAATATAATTAGGTAACTTTGTCTCCTTGTTGTCAATTTGCCTTTATCTTAAACCACTGAAATAATTTAGACGAAATTTAGTACATACATAGAACAGACTTCGAGAAAGGATAAAAATTATTGTGAAAAGGTAAAATAGTTGAAGGAATAAAAAGTTATTTAGAAATAGTTTGGTAAAACTCAAACGATGATGTGTGTCTGGATACTAAAAAGTGAGACCGGGTATAAACTAGGGGTTGAAAAGGGGATGAAAGTCAATATGGAATCATTTAAGCAAAGCTTAAAACTTCTTAATTAACAATACAATAAAAACAACTCATTTTTGTTCTCCATACTCATATTATAAATACAAAAGTAACTTGTTTTGTTTTTTGTCTGTTTGTCTGTCTGCCGTCTTTAGCCTAAACGCTTAACAATTTAGATAAACTTTACATTTGGATAGATTTTGAAAAAGGATGTAAGATAACAATTACGGTGATAAGAGGTAATCATCAAACTATACAGAACTATATTATATAAAATATTTTTCCTATTCCACGCGGACGACGTTGCGGGTTACAGTTAGTTATAGTAAATATTTGAAAGCTTGTATAGTTGACAGTATTTCACACAAAAACTACTTGGTGGATCAAAATTAAAATTAACATTAACGCAGTTTACATAAAAAAATAAGTTTCAGCAATCATTTATAATACTTTAGTGTGAACTTTCAGGTTATAACCTTATCGTTATGGCTATTTGGAATTTTCTTTAATAACCTTTACAAACATCATTAATAGTTACTCTATTTTCTGCGTTAATGTAAACGTAAATTTTAACTGTTTAAGAAAATAGTAAATATTATATCTCTAACCATAATTATAATTATATAATAATTCTATAATTGTGCAAGAAGTTTAAGAAGTCACAAATGTTTAAAATGTTCCTCGCCCAAAAGATTGTCTTTGTAAATTGAACGAAAAAGTTGATTTTTAAATAAAAAAAGTTACTGTGTTTTAACGGTTTTATCAAAATTTGTTATTTGAAAATGTCATTTTTATATAATATCACCTTGACATTTATTTCAATAAAAGATTCTGACCAAGGTTAACCAACTATAAAGCCTTCAAACTGATATATTCATTTCTTTTGATCGTGGACGTTTGTTGAATGCTCCTTTTAATTTGAGTTGACTTGTAATTATTTAATCAATGCTTGCTTTTGCAATTATATTTCATATATTTATCGTCATTACACTACAGACACTACAGACCTACAAAGATAAAATCCAAAGGACCTAATTATGTAATTATTTTCTTCACTTAAAAGTATAAGTTCTCAAAACTTTTAGATATTAAAAATGCGTACTATAAAAATTTATACAGAAAAACTTGATATGTATGCCTAATTCTTCTTTATTGCCGTCTCTTCTTCAGAAAGGCTTAAGTTTTTAAGTCGGCATTAACTTTACATGTTGATAAGTACTAGGTAGGTTCAAAATTTAACAAATTAAATTTGACTATTACTTGACTTTGAACAATTATGGGTATTGGATATAGCCTGGTGGCAGGCGGACAGACGGACGTGGGTAATATAGTCCCATTTTACCGATTTAGACCAAAACCCGAAGATAAGGACACTGGTATTCAAGAGTTTACCATCGGAGTCGACCGGACAAGCCCGAACCGCCCTGCTTGGCCACCCGGCCAATCCCTCGACGCCGTTAGGCAGAAGAGTGAAACAGTTTTGTGCAAGTGAAAACAGTCAGCGTATGTCGGTGTCGACGCGTTAGGCGTACGCGCCTGAGCGCTGAGACTCTGTACAGCCGTCGAGTGCGTCTTTTAATTTTTATCCCGTCCGACTTTTTCTGTTCTCCTTAAACAGGTTCTGCTTTGTTAGCGGTGTCTTTCTGGCCTGCAACGCGGGAAGCTTAAGAGGACTGGTGGTAGGTCCCTTTTCACGGGGTCCATCTGGTGGTGCCTATTCACCGGCAGAGTGTAAAAATAATACTGTGTTCCCGGTTTAAGAGCATCTGTGGGATTACTGCAGAACAGACTGAAATCTTATGCTCGGTAGGCAGACGTTAGTGATACCTATTGCTAATGCCAGTTGGTGACACATCCCTATCAGGTGCCGACAATGTCCCCTCGTAGGCAAAAAAAGGAGGAAACCAGGCCGGGGCAAGGCCGGCCGTGGAAGACTGCCAAGTGGGCTGAACAAGCCTGCTTTGGATGCGCCTAGGGAGGTTGCAGAGGTGGGGTTGCCCTTCCGTCCTTCGCCCAAGGTGGAGTCAAGAGGGGGTATTCCAGCGGTCGCTTCCCTATCCTCCGACTGCTATGCAGTGGAGGCCGTGGAGGGACATTCGCACGGTGTCGTCGATCTCTCCCGTGCGGCCGAAATGGAGCTAGCAGCGGAACAAACATCAGGACTCTTCTGGAGGCTGAGAAGTTGTCCTGCGCCAGGCGGAATTCCGGCTACCAGGCCCTGAGAACAGACCCGGGGAACGGCTCCTAACCCCAGGTCGAGCAAAGGGCGCGTTAGTTTTGTGCCCAGAGGGAGGCGATATCCGCAGGGCCGTAACTGTTTTCAGCGCCAGCGCTGGTGGGGTCGTAGAAGACGAAAGCGAACAATGTTGGTTTCAGTTGGTGCGAGTCCGAAAGCCCGTATTTTCCCCGTAAGGACAGGTAGGTGGATTTCATAAAAGAGGTCCCACACTACGTTTGCTTAGCCTCGATCTCCACTATGGAACTTTCCGACTCCAGCGGTCGTTAGTTCGAATTCAATCTCGCGGATGCATCGCCTGCCACCGAAGCTATGGATAGGTTTTCACTTTGTCAAATACATACTATTTAACCTTTTAAGGCATAATAGGTTGATACACATGAGTTAACAACACCTACACTTAGGAAGTGTAGGACAACACATAATCAGACATCGCCCCACGGTGAGGTCAACTTATCAGCCTTTGTATTGCACGTAGAACACAATATTATATTAGATAGGTTTCTAGAGTTTCGCACTTTTCTCCCAGCCCAACACTTGAAGTAGTGGTGTTAGATAGTGGTCTTCAGCAAAATTAATTATCCTAAAAGCGTGGAATTGGCCCAACTAGCAGCCCTCAAAACATGCTACGAACCAGCCCATCCTAGGTTCCCCATTCAAGTTTGTGAGTAAGTTACCCGTGGGAGAGGCGCCTTAACGGCAAACATCCAGTATATTCTAATAGATTTACTCCACAGAGCACGAGATTCATTATAAATATATTCAAACCATTTAAGGTAATGTATTATAAGTTTACATAAAAGTTAATACACTTTAGACAAGTTTCATTATATGTGTATAAAATATGTGATACATGACATAAAATGTCAAAAATAAATATGAATAAAACAAATGAATATAATTAAATTAAAAAAGTGTAAAGTATTTAAAAGAAATTAGAGATTTAAAATGTGGCGGCAGAAATCGCGTGGCATTTCCGTTGTTTTAAGCATGAGCGTTATTTTACGTCATTAGTTACATTGACAAGTTACGCGATGCAAAACTGCATAACTAGTTTGGAATGAAACTTAAAGTAGCTGTTTTTGTGAAAGCGTTCTTCGGGGAGCTCGGTTGGCGAACGTTAGGTGGTTTATTACACTTTATTCGCATCGCGCCTGACTGAGCTAAAGAGATGGTAGTTCGAAAATTTCGGAGTAAGCGAGAGCAGATGACACGAATAAATCCCTACGCGCACGGGTGATGTCAAAGTTCAATTTTCATACGTAGATTTATGCAAAAACATTAGAAATATTATTGTGTAAATATCCAAACAAACAAAGTTACTGAACAGTATATATAAAAGTGAAAAAATTATAATGAATTTGTTTATGAAGTGGAAATAATCAGTTAATATTATTAGCATCATTGTAACGATAAATAAATTTTTAATACGCTCACATTAAAATTTTAATAAAAATTATAGTTTTATCGTAAACTCTTATCAGTTAATAAAACATTTTATAATTCTAAGACATAGTAAAGTATCCAGGAAAGGTACTGTATTGATTTAACTGCACGGCTTCAAACACTAAACTGTGATTTTCGTTTCGAATGTAACCGTTAAGTCGGGAACGTATGTATGTATACGCAGTAGCTGAATGAAAATAGCTAGTTATGAAAATAACTAGTTTCAAAACAAGCGACGCCGTTCACATAACTGGTTTTTTTCGTTTATTGAAAGTTACGTAACGACCCACGTCTAGTTATTATCTGCTTATATTTCGCAAAATGGTTGTGTACTGTTTGAAGTCGGTCACATATTTTTGTTAAAATTTTACGTGTTGTTTTGTAATATAAGTAAAATCATAAACATTAATGTTATTAATAGGCAAATAATACATTAAAAGTTTATCCACTTTTAGCCATTCAGAGCACCTAATTGTTTTGTTTTTAAAAACAGTTACCACCATTACAACGTATCATTAGGCAAACGGTAAATGCACTATCGGACATTATTAAATTAGCTACAGTAATTTGAAAGCAATTGGACTAATAAATAGCCGATTGGCATAGGTTTAAAATAGATTTTATACAAGCATTTGCTCTTAAATATATAATTGAACATTACTTGTATCAATTCATATTCAGTGAGATATAAAATTTTGTCTTTTTCACCAAAGAGAGATCACTAGAATTGCATAAACCAATTCTTGTACGAAATTCCTCCACCAAACATCAATGGAAACTTGATATGTGACAAATAGAATAGTAAATCCGTCATCAGAGCTTGGCGTTATGTTTAATTAACATAGTTAATGTTTTTATAAATTCCTAATCTTTCCATACATTAGTATAGGTGTCATAAAAATGTACATTGACTAAAAGTATAAGGAAATGTTGTACGCAGCTTACCCTTTCTATAATTAAAGCCTGTCAACATATTTGCAGTGAACCCCTGACTACAAATTAATTCACAGGCTTTAAAGAGGTGCAGAAATTTTTGTGATACATAAGATTAGTCAGTTAACGACGCAGATGAAATTGTAATAAATTTCCTCGTATTTGCGACTACAGGTGCCTGGGTAGTCTAAAAGGCTCTAAATACGAGGGTGGCACTAAAAAATTCACGAATCAAGGAAGTGTCACAATATTAAAATTTAAAAATGTATATATTGCTTTTCTAGGTAATCTCCATGAAATTCGACACATTTTTTTCTTACGATGGAATCAACTATATAGCAACCATATCATCGGAAGAACGATGCAGCGGTTGCAATTCTCTTTACGGAGTTCAGAAACGACCTGTGGCAAACAAATGCTAGATGCACCTTCGATTAACTGTTCGTTGTCCTTCAGAGGAAATAGTCGCAATGGCCGGTTTTGGAGACAAAGCACCATTTTTTTTAACACCCTGTGAACAAAAAAAATTTGTGGCTTTTACCTCATTTGAACAACTTGTATTTTGGTTTTTTGTTTTGGGTTCGTACGCGTATATCTAGGATTTGTCACCTGATATGATGTTGTATACAGTATTTAAGGATCCTGCGTGAAATCTTTCGATAGTTCTGACGCACCAAGTAACGCCACACCACGTAACTTTTTTACACCGATTTGTTCATGCAAGATTATTTGTATTTGTGGGTATAAATTGTAGTTTTGGATGGGGCATCATCACCATATGCGGTAATAATCCGGTCAACACACTGTTTTCGTGTTAAACCACTTCGAAAGTAATAATAAATCATCGCTCTTGAATTTTCTTGAGTCAATTCCCTTTTTCTTAACGATTAAAAAAGTTTGACAAGACCTTGTGAAAAGACCGAGAATATTTTTTGAAATAAAAATGGTATTCGATTTTAAAACCAACGAGTTTGACAAATGATTTTAATATGACAGAAAAGTGAAATATTCCATTCTGATACTTTAAAGTAGTCCTCATATAGCCTTTTATGCATGAAATTTTAACTGCTCGCACATATATGACATAGTAAAAATTATCTATAAACAAAACTTAGACAGGACAAATAATATTTTGTGTCATTAGCAAATCTCAAGTATAAAAAGATTTTGAAAAAGACTTTCAATTTAAAAATAATACGATTATGGTCGTAAATCGCTAAGTTTTTATGGAGTTAAGTCAAAATTTATATCAACAGAAAATTGGAAAAAAAATAAAACAAGAAGGCTTAGAAGGTCCTTGATAAATTACAGACAATTTGTTGCAATATCTACACTAAAAAGGTCACGCTTTAATTCCCGAAGGAAGTGGGAATTTTACGTCAAACTTCTCTTCTAATATTGATGATGGACAGGCATTTTCCAATTCACTTTTAACTAATTACAATTACATTTTTAGAAAAACAACGTTTTCATAAAAATGATGATGGTAATCGGTAGAAAATGCGCCTTTTACCTTGTAAAATTGATGGCTAACAATAAATAAATTGATGTCCTTTGAGTCAGAACAAGTTTAAACCTTTCTAAAGGGCAGAATTACGTAATATGTTGAATCAATAATTAAAATACATAGGCAATTGTAAGAGTACTGATATATTGTATTTCATT
Organism: Lamproptera curius; assembly: GCA_029286875.1. Classification (NCBI taxonomy): domain Eukaryota; kingdom Metazoa; phylum Arthropoda; class Insecta; order Lepidoptera; family Papilionidae; genus Lamproptera; species Lamproptera curius. The sequence goes on along the minus strand of JAGSMT010000930.1, from coordinate 76,684 downwards.
TAAAAAAAAACCTCAAGGTAAAAGTAAAGCAATGTATGCAAAAAATTAAGGCATAACATTTTACTCATTAAATTCTATATACAAAAAAGTTATAAGATATAATTATTTATCTATTTTTCCACATCTTATTTTATATTTAATATTAGCGGTTTTATTTTTTAAAATTAAATCTATTTTGCACGAAAAACTCATTAATCACCCCAGTTTTAAGAAAAGGAGGAAATATAAAAACGGTAAGGTTTTTGTTGCTTAGTAGAAATATTTGTTTAACGGTTCCTGGTCTTCTAAACTCCTTATAATATAAGTCTTTTCTTTTTTTGCGATTTTTTGTTCAGCTTGAACATTAAAATAATTTGGCAAAATAATAAGATAGCAAATTCGCTTCTAGTAGACTGTATTATATGGTTAATTACACCAATACATAATCGAGTCCTTTAAATTTTTTAAAAGATTTTATTGCGGTTTATGAAACTTAATTACATAGGTTTCCAGTAGATATTTTTGCTCACAACACACTCGACACTTACTACACAGGACAAGGGGATAAGTGTTTTCATGTCAACGGTAATATAGACTTTAAACTCTATGCTTGTGTAATTATCGCATCAGATTTATCTTAATAGTAATTGTAATTAACAGAATAAAAATTAAAACTTTGGATAACATTAAAACCGCCGAAGACAAAGCCATTAATTAGTAAAGAAATAATCTGTTTTAATTATTAATAAAATTTATTTATTTTATGAAAAATTTGAACATAGCTAGTCCAATTATAGATCTGCAATTTAACCAACGGATTAACTCAATTATTCTTTAGTCAATTCATGCCGAGTCAAAATCTTCTGAACGAAAAGTTTAGTTGTTACTTTTTAGCTTTTGTCTAACTATTTTAAATCAATAAATTGTAGGTATTCGGCATTCGCATATTGTCACGGTTTATTTGTTTTACAAATATCGACTTTTTAGATACTTAGCAGGATTTATGGTCACATGCAAACTCAATCAATTACGTATAGTATTTTATGAAATTATGTGTAGTATTCATGATAACTAAATCATATTAAATTGAAACAGACCTAAAGTCAAGTCTCTTTTGTGTTAGACCACAAACTTGTTGAAATAGATTTAGTTCCAGAGTTTACCCGTTGGCTTCTGCGATTCTTCTTGAACGCAAAAATACCCGCTTGTATTCCGATTTACATCCTCTATGTTTTTTGCATTTTTCTGAAGGAATATTCCTACTTACGGTAAATGTAGTGTTGCAAATGCCGTCAAGTAAGAAGCTCTTAGGCAATTTTGTAAATATTCGTAATAAATACATTGAACATGTATAAATTGATTATTTTGGCGTTTAAGAAACACATTACAATTTAGTAATTTAGGGTGCTACGTTCAACATTTATTACACATAACAATTACTTCTGATTTATTAGGATTAAGTTTGGTTTTATGAATTAGGTTAACTTTTTATTTATGTTCAATCTGTTACGAAGGAACAACAATAGAAATTTTGAATTGTATTTGAGTTTCAAATGATAATATATACTAATAAATAACTTAAAAACTTTTAAAGTGTTAAACATTATTTTAGTCCCAAATACAAAGATAACTTTGGCAACGATTTGATTACCAATTTTTTCTTTGTAAATAAACACATTCTAATTAATAAATCTGCATAAAGAACACATGTCCCGCATATTTTTTCCGTTAGAAATCAAAACTCCAAATTTTCAAATTAGTCAGGATTACTAATATCAGCGCCGAAGCAGTACATTTCGTCAATTTTTATATAATTGCGGCTGGTTTATAATGCAAGCCAAAAGTGTCGAAGCCCTCAATGAAATAGCAATTGAGGTTACATCAAATCTCACCTGGGAATAACCATGCTGGAAGCCTATTGCCCAACCCAATTTAACTACCATCCATTGGCGGTTTTGGACCTATTCCTAACTTAATTAATGCGGGTATGTACAATGCACATTTTTCCATCAATATCTACTTTTCAGACTTGGGTAAATCGGCCATAGTAACAACCGGGAAAGAACCAATGTCATTGTTGCGTTGCATGAATTCAACAATACCTGGGTTTATAAAATCAACACGCCCTTATACTAGCTAGGGGTTACAGGTTGCAATTAACTAAATAATGTCGTGACCATTACCAACAAAACTTAATTTAATATTATTCTTAACTTTTGTTAGTCTCTTGAAATATTTTCAAAGGTAAAAAAGCCTTTTATAAAAATTAACTTTAAAAATGTTTAGACTAAAATACCAATTAAAATAAAAAAGTTAAATTTTAATAGTAAGTTTATTGCAAATATTAAAATTAATTTCTTTACCAAAAAAAGGTTAAGTATAAGGTTACATGTAATTAATTTACTAAATTATTATTGTTTATCGTTAGTTATAAAGTCGAACAAACATTGTTACAAAGTGTTAAGATTATTTGGCACGTGACCAAAATCATTCTGAAAGTGCCCTGATTCTAAGTTGTTTGTTATTTTAAATAACCAAATGGAAAACCTTAAAACAAGATTATGAATTTATGAACGTTTCTCGTCGTTGTGTATAGGAAAATGACGGAATTATTTCATTTAACTTTAATTCTTTTCAAAATTGGAGCCAATTCATTAAGAATAATTATACAAAACGTTTTAATTTACAATTGCTTTTAATTATTCCAAAAGAAGGCTGGAGTTTTAAGTATTTGATGGTCCATCAGAGATTGGCATCTTGGGTGACAATTTTAAACGTAGATGAAATACTGTAAACTCATTCAATCTATTTTCTTGGAATTTTAATTTAAAAGCACCTATACTTTAAATATTAAATAACAACAGCTTTTATTTGAAAAAAAATAAAAATTTTATTTTTTTTTTAATTGTAAATGAATTTTGGTTGGAATAGCTAAAATAGTAAATAAAACAAGAAACAAATTAGTGTAAAATAAAAGAGTTTATAATGCAATTCTTTTTTGACAATTTTAATGAAATTCTTTTTGAGCTAATTTTCCTTTATAATTATTTTCCTTCCAAATTTGGAAATCCGAAATTTATATTATTTTATGAGCCAAATGGATTATTTCCAAAAGGTTTGTTGAGGCATTTTAAATAGAGTTTTGTCAAAATAACCCTAATTATTTTTTGTTGCACCATTGTTACTTTTTTATCCCTAAAATATTTAAAATGTGGGTTATACGAAAAAACAAACGTTATAAATTTATTTCTTTTGAACTTTTGTAAACTAAATGGCGCTGGAAATTTTGGAAAGAAGGTGGGGCTGGATCTAAATAACTTTTAATTTTAACCATCAAAGAATCTCAACCCATAAACCGACGGCATGACCCATTGACAATTTTTTTCAGGGCAATCGGTTTGGGTGACGACTTTTCGCCTCCACGCATACCACACATTTGATCAATCCAAGGAAACAAAATGAAAATTTGTTGAGTCCCAGATTTGTAACACCTCCGCTTTGAATCCCATTGCACTAGGTGGAGAGTTGGTGAACCTATTAAATATTATTAATAATAAAAAATAAATCTGTCAACGGGCACAGACTTGACACCGGTTTTCTTTGCCCAAACATTAGCCTCTTCAGTGTTTATTTTAAATGAAAAAATCTAGTCATTTTCTGCTTTATAAACCACATGTGGTGCGTTCCTTTTAACATAGACAGGGATACATTCTGGTATACTTTACTTGAAGTCACAGTGTTTGTATAATTATATTTCAAAAATATGAATTTTGGACGCATATAATTAATCTGTAGAGATGCTATTTCAAAGGAAATCTAACACTTTGAATCTTGTATCAAACCAATTATTTTATGGATTTTCCTGTTATATATGGTTACCAGTCGTTTCTATTCTTTCCCATCTATGAACAGGTAGATAAGTTGGTATATACATATTCAATTTTTTAATTTTGTAAACTTTTTAATCCAAATTAAATATATTTTTTTTTTTTTCTAAACGTTTATTTGATCAGATATAAATTTGGCTTCATTGACATAGGTGAGAATTGATAACATAATACCATCAATTGTGCATCATATAATTGTAATTGTATTATTAGTATTGCGTCCGCCTTCTTAACATAGAGGTTCATTTCCTTTCAAGAACTTTATGTGTTGTTCTTGGTAAGTCTAAGGAATCTTATACAAATTACTTAAATGAAAGATACTTTCTAGTAACTAAGTTGTCTGAAATTACAAAGATCTTTAATCATAGTTAAAAATGAATAGTTCATAATTTTAATGTTATTTAGCAACGCTTGGTTTTAACGCAATAAAAGAACTGAGGGAAATGGAATTGCTTTCGTTTATCGGAACGAATGGATTAGAAAAACACATTTTTGACAAAATGATTAGGAGAAAGACCAACTAGAAACTGCACAACAAAACAATATAAAAACGACACTAAATATACTATGTGATCCAAATATGAAAACATTTAAATTAATCGTCATTGATGTTCAAGGATGAAAAAATAATTAAAATATACAAATACTTTTAAACGTTTGTCTTTAGTAAGACAGTTTAAAGCCCATTATTTGGCGTAATGCGAGCGGCTTTAAATAATCCACGGACCTTATTTAACTGACAATTTTGTTAAACAGATAATCAGAATGAAATTTTTGTCTCAGGATATTTAGGTCTCAAAGAATACAATTGTTAGGTATTAGACCCCAACAAACCTTTTAGATAATCAACTGACTTGTCACATTTTTTTAATTTCGTTAAATATGCACATTTCTTGTTATTTTTACATAAAATTACAATTACACAATTATATTTGAAAATAAAATAATTTTACCTCATTTATTCGATTAATTTTCGATATTTTTTTTCCTGTTCAGGAGGTTTTTTCAAATTATCATTTCTAAGAAGGTGTGTACATTTTTATAAATCCAGTAATATAACAAAAGTAAATCTGTCTTTGCTTGTTCGTCTGTCCGTGTTTACTGTAAACATTCGATTTTGTTCAGATACTCAAACGAGATATATTATTTTTCAGCAATTTTAGTTTTAAAGTAGATGAACTTAGGAAATTAAAGCAATGGGAAATTCGTAACAAAAACAAAAATATTAATTTGTGCACTATTACATATAGACTATACAAGTTTTTTCAATACACCTTCATGGATTTTTCTCTATTCTGGAGACGGCTTAATATATTTAATATTTTTAGAAAAATGCATTTGTTCTATCCCAAATATTTAATTAAATATTAAAATTTTTTAGACTGGTTTTATATGTTATAAACCACAATTTTAAATATTTATTTGCTAATACATACAGTTTCTTTCATTACAGCCTTGAACATTATTAAATTTGCCATTTAATTCAAGTATTAAATTTTAAATATAATCAATAAATTATTAAATAAATTATAGTTATGTTTTGGTTTAACATTAAATTTATGTTTATAGAAAAATTTAATAAAAGCATTAGACTCGTTTATTGATTGTCAATGTCAAGGACGCCACCGGTTCGGAATAGGACGCCTCTGACCTCAAAGAGAATCACTTGGATTCAGATTTCACGAAAATGGCTACGATATAATAACTAGTTATTTTAGTTTACCGGCCGAATTCTATCATCACAATACATAAGCATAAAAAAAGATTGACAATAATAATGTATGATAATAATAATGATTGTAAATTTAATTTTAGTGTATTATTCATTATTTAACGCATTATTTAAACGAAGTTCTTTATTTTACATCTCTACAAAAGTTCCTTGAAGAACAAAAAAGTCACATATCAAAGTATTTTAAGATATTCCCGCGTTTTTCTTGAAACGAGATGGAATCAGGAGAAACCAGTTCCTTTATCCCAAATTTATGTAAAAAGATTTAGCTTTAGAATGTTTGAAGATGTAATGATACAGTTACAAAACGTAAATATTTTAAATTTTATCGGATAAAGCGATGAGAAGGAGGACGTTCGGCTGTAGTAAACCTTCCCGCCCATAAGAAAGAAGGCGCAACAAAACTTCTGTCTGACAACCATCCATAAGTTGTACTATTTCAATTGCTGTCCAGGTTTGGCAATCATACTAGCTAACTTTCGAATCGGTATTGATATTGAGTAGAAAACCCTCTCAACCGAAGTCCTTATAGGGCGTCCTTCGTAATTTCCCTTTTTCACGCATTTATACGATATTCTATCCTTCAAGTTATTGTTTTTTGCAGGCGGCTTGGTTATTTCTTTTTCTATTTTGGGCGATTGTTTCGCAAATGGGAATTGAATGAATCGCTATAAAGTCAGCAATTTACTTTAATCGTTTCTTTAGGAGTTGACCTCACTTGCCTCCACAATCCTTTTAAACCTCACCCAATGATCGATGTCGCACTCGGAATTAAACCTCTAATGAAATGATCCCTTGTAGAAAAGCTAATTTAGGCTTTGACGGTAACATTGTTTAATAAATTCATATCAAAAGTTGAAAGAAAACCCTCTATGTTTTGTTCCTATCATAGGAACTCCAAGGCATAACTAGTTTTGTACCTTATATACTACCATTAATTGGTAAAAATTAGCCGTTCTCCGGAGCAATGGATAATGAATATACAATTGATTACAAGATGCAGAACTGGTCATTTAAAAAACATTTACAAAATTTACAAAAGAATAGAAACGCAAAATAACTCTCTGATGTAAAGGCCAAATTATCACGCAGACCCAGTGTATCTATTAGAAATGTCGTCCCTGTGTAACCTTACCTGACGAAGAAGGGTATTCCGGACTCGAAGGTCTACTCCTTTCACTACAATACAAATGAGATAACACACCACACAAAACACCACGGTCTAAACCTGCACGAGAAAACACACTGGGGAGGATAATACCAGTTCCAAGGATTCAGCCCCAGCAATCGATTAGATAGTTAACAATCACCACCCTTAGTCTACCATCTTAAGGAACTATTTCATCAGCCCATTTCTTGTGCCTTTCAATTTTACTTAATTTGAAAAGATTCAACCTCGAACTTTATGATAAGATGCCTACATAGCATCTAAAGCAAACATGAAACATAAGTACGTAGAAGCATAACCCGACAGAGATTGTTTGTCTGTAAACTAGTATCTAATCTATCTAGTTCCTGGCTGTCGTTTTATTGTCTAAAATATAAACATTATATAACTTCTTCCCTAATTATTACTAATCAACATATTGAAGTGCAATTTTAATGATATAAATATAGAAATATAAATATTTTCGTCTCGCATAAAAATTCTAAATTTAGAGGCCATAAACCTTTATAACATAACAGGCGCAAATTATTCCCTTCATGGCTGTTTAAAATTAAATCTTGCGTTATTTGGTATAATGGTTTTAACCGTGGACTTTTTATTTTATTTCATTTCACGGAGATTTACGACGGTAAAAGTTATTACTGTAATATTCAATCATCTAATATTACAATGAAAGTACTTTGTCTTCATCTCTGCTTCTAAACCATTGACCATTTTTGATGAAATTTTTACTCATGAATAGATTCCAAGGACATTATATTACCATTTGGATAAATCGTGAAAACGTTGAATTTTCCTTTACACACGGACGAAGTCAAGGTATGATAAAAATTTAAGGACATAAATTTGTTTTAAAATAAGTAACCACTTAAGAAAACAATTCGATTTGGTTACCTATTTGCCAACGTCAGTCGTTAGAGATAACCACCTTTAATTCTATCTGAATCGTCTTCACATCGCTTGCTAAAATCTCTGTTTAAATATTCTTTTATTCAAATTTTCTGTAATTTATGGTTTATGACATATATATATTATTTAGAATTTAACCTGCCCATAAAGTAGCCGGTAGGCCATAATTGCACCACGTGTGTGCTTAGGAAAAGTCTGGGTTCGAATCCGGCGGACTCAACAAATATCCATTTCGTTTCCTATTGGTTAGGGCAATTTGGGCCCTGATCCCTTGTTTCGAAGTAACGATGATGAGATGGGCTTCAAAAGTTGGTCCGCCCCAACCGTCATTGGACGGTGGCGGTCCAAACCCCTGATGGGAGTAAGAGGCCTATGTCCAGCAGTGGACTAAATGTCTGATGATGATCACTATTATATATATCAAAATTCACGCCTTAATCACATGACTAGATATAATCATATAATATAAAACTGACTGGATATAAAATCAATATTGTATTTAAATTTTTGTATCTACCCAAGATAAGGTGAATAAAGTTTTAAATGTTATTTAAAACCTTTTTTGTTCTTCACAAAGAGGAAAGATTTCCGTTTGTTTCTTTTGGAATAGATCCAAACATTTTTATTAAAGTAATTTAAAAGAGGCATTTCTATTTTTATTTAACGAAAAAACCAAAATTTTAAAATCGATTTCAAAAAATCTTTTCCTGAATTAGCTCATTAGGGCTGGACAAATCAAGTTGTTTTAATGTGATATGTGGTATTTTGTTGAATACTTAAATGTTGAAACCATTGGATTGATTTTTAGGACTATGCCACAAAGCGCATTTGATTAGATATTTTTTCCATTTTTTATTTTATAACAATTTATTATGGGCTCTTTTATAATTAGTTTTAATGTCTTTAGTAATAAATATTTAATCATCATCAACCTGTTTAGTTCACGGATAGGCCCTCTAAACAACCTTCTTCCTTAGGTTCAACCGTATGCCAATACCATTAAACCCGGAGGGTAAATTTTAAATTAGAACTCAATTACTAAATTTTGTTCAAAGGGAAGAACTTATAGACGAATTATGATTAATCAAACTTAATGGAGGCTTTAGTGCAATGGAGACGTATCCATTATACATATTACTAAGAAAAAATTATAAACAAGCCTAAAGTTGGACAATGTTAACACGTGCTTAAATGTTTCCATTGTTTTAAAAACATTAATTAAATTAAAAATAAAGCATTGTTAAATGTTAAAACTAAAGATTTAACCATAAAATTTTCACTAAATAAACTTGTGAACTGCGGTCTTAAAATCGTTGGACTCAAGAATTGTTCCAAAATAACTAAAGGTTCTTATCTTTTCTGCTTTTAGTCCGTAACGCTTTGTCCTTTTAAATACTTGATATAAAAACTAATGATAATTTATGGTTTAATTAGGTCACTGAAACTGCCTTTAATAATCCCAAAGCAATTCGTCCTTTTCTGTCCAGCTAACTTCAAGTACACATCTACTTTAATTTTCATAATGGTCTATTTCTATAACCTTAACTTTAGTTTAAATTCTGTCTTTAGTTTGTTTTTAATAAAATATTATTTAAAATTACTGCTTTAAATTAGTGGTTTTATGAAATCTGTTAATTTTATATATATGTGTAATATTTCTTATTGGTTTTATTGGGCTGATGCTGTTATAAATATAACAAGAATTAATGGTATTGGTCCATTCCTATTAAGTTTGGAAGAATTGTTTCTTTATCTGCTGGTTGACAAGTTTGATGTTTGTAATTTTGAAAGTAAGTGACGTTTTAGTCCAATTATGGTTTTAATCGACGGGTTTCAATGATGGATCTTGAAATGATGATTAGATAAATGTGGTCTACTATTTACTAAATAAAACAATGCAGAATAACTTTAAGGTTTTATATCCATCTGATTCGTTTGAACTGAAACCGAGTGATAAAGGTGTTCTTCATGGACTTTTGAGGCTCCAATATAAAACGTAATTATTCCATCTCTTTAATAAAGTTATTAATATCTTTGAAATATTTGTTAGAAACTTTTTATAAAGGTTATATTATTGTGAGTAAATGCAATATTCATTTTGATCGGAATGTGATAAAAAATATTTAAAACCTCTCGTAGTATGTGTATTATTATTAGATGATTTCAACTAAATTTAGACGTATTTGGATTATATTACGCTTTTTTAAAGTTGTCAATTTTAAAACAAGAATAAGCATTTTACTAAAAAGATTTGTTTTTGATTTTTTAATGCAAATATACTTTTCAAGAAGATTTTATTGTCAAGGTTATGTTTAAAGTTTTACATTTTAAACCAAACTAAACTTTTAAAGGTTTTATCAATAAAAGCAGCGCTTACCTGAAACAAAAAAAAGAAAACAAAAACCTGAAAACACTCACATTAAAGTATTTACCTTAAAGCTAACTTCCTAAGATTGCGTTTGTTTGCTTTTGTTTAATTTAATCAAAAGGACGTGTTTCGGCGTTTTAGACAGTGGCAGAAACTTTATAAATCTATTGGTGCCTTGTCCCTCATTCATCAAACGAAACAAATGACTACATACAAGAAATAAGTAAAGAGAATATAAGATTTTTTTATTAACATAGCAAATAGAACCCCCTCCAGTGGTGGACGTGTCTTTAGAAACCGGAGTCTGGGTTCGAACTGCGACTAAAAATTTTCAATTGTTGTTTCCAGTTGACAGGAAATTCCTAAGATCACCCGATTGGTCTGAAAGTAAGATGATCCATCGTTTCGAGGGCATGTAAAAGTTTCCACCACAACCCGCATTGAGGTCCAGGGTGCCTATGTCCAACAGTGACTAAAAAAGGCTGATAGGATGATGATGATTAAAATAGCTGCCTGAGCTTTGCGTATTATTTTTTTACCAATGATAAAATGATATTCTCTCCCGTTCTGAAAGAATCATCAACTTTTGGTTTTGTTTAAATAAAATTTATCTGAACACAAAATGGTACTTAATCAATAATTTGTTTAAATTTTAAATTGCTGCAAAGTATGTGAAACGGCGGGAATATTTTGAAACAAATAAACGCTATAATATCGTAAAGTTTTTCATTAAGCAGTGATATGTGTAGTGTTTGCGTAAATGTAAGAAAGTATTATAAGACAATGTTATTATAACTTTTCAATTTGTACAAAAATTCAGTTGCGCAAACCTACCGTAGGTATTTCTTATTTAAATGTTGCAGTATGTTAACAATGATTTGCATGCCTTTAACAATGAGATTTTTTTTTGATTGTATAGCGCTCTCGGCAAGAAAGTAACATGGATTCCGCCACAGTATTTTAAATCGCTAATATCTTTTAAGCTATTCATTTATTCAAAATGTCATGCATGATCGTTTCATGCACATAGAATATATTTTTTTAAATGAATTAGCTATTTTATCAACTTACACTATATTACCTTAAATGAGCTTTGAATATGTCTGACTGCAATTTTTAAAAATATTTAAATTAAAATGCATGTTGTGGGTTATTTTTAAAACATAGATATATGCTCTTGCTTATATTATTATATTATTGTAGGCCGATTCAAGTAGTAACATATGTGAAGCATAGTTTAAGTGTATCTCTTTATAGCGTATCTTACGGGTAGGATGTACAACTTGCTATATAGTATAGCACACATAGGATGTTACGCCTTATTTAGCCAGTAATTACGATTTACTGCACTCCACTAAAACCAGAAGAAAGAAGTGTTTTATCACTACTGAATTTTAGCACAACAGGCATGGCGATGGTATTTTCCCAGATGGTTCCCTATAAATGGAAAAACTACCTATGGTTGTCCTAATTTTGGCTTAAGTAGTAAAGGGCGTCTTTAGCTAGAATTAAAATTAAACAGAAACGGTTGTTCAAACGTAAAATAATCACAGAACTTCAAATAAATACCTCCGTCAAAACTCAATATCACTTTGAGATAGATAAAAAGATAAACACTTATCACTTATTACTTTATTAATGTGAGCAACATTTACAAAGTAAACTAAAGAAGTGCAAACTAAACATAAAATGTAAATGTGAGTAAAAGTGATCACTTTCGGGCAACCCAAGATGAAAGTGACAATAAGGTAAGAACTTCCCAACTGTTGTTGCTAACAGAGTAACGACATAAAATAAATGTTCCGTCTACTTAATGTGTATTATTTGTTCATACAAATATATTATCATTAATCGGTTTGTTACTTCAAGTTAAGTTCCCCTAAATTCTTATTACTTTAGATACATTGATTATACTTTGTTCGTAAATATACTAAACTATGTGCATAAATAAAGACACAAAGTTAGAGGTAACTTTTACGACTGCTGCTATTATCTTAATGCATGTCTCTTCAAATAAATTTAGAAAGGATGTCAAGAATGTGTTATGTTTACGAGCATATTCAGATTTTTGACACTTAGTATATAAAGTAAGTATACAAAGTTAATCACAGCGTAAAAGATAACATGCCAGAGTGTAAAATATATAAATTAAATATTTGACGACTTGTTTAGAGTGAAAAGTATTTTTAAAATGCATTTTTTTTAATTTTAAAAATCCTTTGTGTTTGAAACGCATTAATTTTTTTCTGCATTAATTGGAATAAAACTGTTGATTTAATGCATAATGGCGTTACCTTTGTTTCAATAAACACAACATCAGTAACTCAGTCATCCAGATATTGTAACAAGCGCTTTATTGCGATACCTGCAGAAGGAACATTGTCTGTCCGTTTCATTTATTATTTACTAGCAGTTACATCAACTATCTTCTAGTAAAAGTCCCGTCAAAAAATTAGTCAGACAAACAAAAATATCTGATATATATGCAATATGTCGGTTGAATATGATGATATCATTAAAATACGGTTATTTTAATGTTACAAACAGACACTCTAATTTTAACCGTCAACCACCTCCGTGGTCTAGCAGTATTGGCCCTTGCTTTATAAATCCCACGGGGACTTTGTGTCATCGTTTTTTTCTGGTGGTCTAGGACAATTTGGGCGAATCACCTAATTGTCTGAAAAATAAGATGATCCATGCGTCGGATGGGCATGTAAGAAGTTGTGTTAATTGTCCGAAATTATTATGTATTATTATTATTTATTTACGCTTTTATCACCAAAAAAAGCCTAATGCTAATGGCATTTTCAGCCTAAGCTTGGGTAAGTAAGAACTCAAAGTAACAGTAGCAGTTAACAATAATTAATGAATATTACATAAATAAACGGACCATTTTAATTATATTCCATGTATTGTTTATAAAAGAAAGTACGAAACACCTTCCGTGTGCGCAGTAGCTTATCTCACAAACAGGAAGTCGTGGGTTCGAATTCTACGGGAAACGTATATGTGCGTTATGGCTATTTTAGGTTGTATGGGACGTTATTATCCGATTACCCAATATTTAGGATTGATTTAATTTAATCTTCATAACCATTTTTTCACAATAACTATTAAAAATTGCTATAAGAATATCAAAGCCTATACCTATTAAAATTATCCAATATATGACTCAACATATTCATATTTATGTTTTAATTTTCATTAAATAAGTTTCTTTTTGTCGTTTTTTTATTTTGTTGATTAAAACAATTAACGCGGCAACTCTTTTTCATTGCATTTAATCTGTTGACTGTAAATTATTACAAACACTACAGTTTACTAAAACAACTCAGTTTTAAACTTATTGTGGATCAGTTTTATTTCGAGTTAGTAAGTATCTCGGACCAATTATATTATGGCTTTTAGTACCAACTTTTTACACAAAAAAAATATTCTAACTTCCCTTTGTTTAAAATGCAAATGTTCCTGTTGTATAAATTAATTGTGACTACAATAAATGATATGGGTAGTATAGAAGATCCAGATAGTCGTATGAATTCCAAGTAGCTTAGATATTCTGGCAGAATGTAGTAGAGGTGATTTACTTTTGTTGCCTACATTAATACTAAAAAGGGAAAAGACTTATTTGTTTCGAATAAGCTCCGGAACTACTTAACTAACTTGAAATATCCTTTCGCCACTAGAAAGGAATTTTATCCATGGGCTACTTCTTAAATTTAAATATACGGGCAAAGTCATCGACGGACTGCAGTATCCAGATATTGCTTGCATAAAAAACTGAATAATTTTCAATAAATTAAATGACTGTGAGGTTCTGCTACATGATATCGGCTTACGAATAATAACACAGTTGTAAACGCTTATCATTCTGTTAACAACAATATTGAGGATTAAAATTTGTAGAGATGATTTATCTTTTGCAGAGTCATATGCCCTTTGTATTTAATTTTGTACAAAAATATATTAAAAAAGGAAAATAATGACCGCGGATTTTCTTTGTCTTTAAGTGCCATATACTATCAGAGATTTAACCATTATGGCAACTTGAACTTTTGACACTGCTAATCATAATAAGAAACGCGTGCTCTTCTTATACCATAGGCGCAGATTTTTATGCCAAGATGGATGGATTTATTTTTTCACGTATCTTTGGCTCTATAATTAACTGTAATTTATATTTTTTGCCTCGCACTATGTGGCCAAGATACTGTAACTTTCTTCATTTTATTTTTTAATGCTAACAATTATTTCCCCTATTCATTCCAACAATACTTCATTGCGTACTTTATTCCTCCATGTTTTCTCAGCACCCTCCTGTAAATCCACATTTCAAAAGCTTCCACGTGAAACAGAAAGATGACGACATAGAAAACGTAGCAGCACGCGAGACGGGTTCAAAGTTTAATGTTCAGGTTCCTATCGCAAGTTTACTCGTTTAGTTAAAAGCATTCCGAACCTGTTCAATTCTACATTGAATTTCCAATTGGTGCTCAGCTTGATCGTCAACAAAACATCCCAAATATTTAAATTTTTGTACTCTTTCAAATGATAATGATGTTTTCCTGAAGAACTAATAATAAAAATTATGAATGCTGATAAAAGCTAGTATAAAAAAAATTATGAAAACTTTTTAATGAACTCTTAATGTTAAAAGTAGTATTATATAGTAATATTATATTTTGGTTACGCCGATCACCCAATTTTCTGAAAGGTAAGATGATTCATGCATCAAAAAGTCGGTTCACCCACCAACCCGCATGGAACCAGCGTGGTGGGATACGGTCGAAACCCTCCTAATGGAGAATGCGTGCATTAGGGGAAGCCTATGTCCAGCAGTGGACTAACACTGCTGATAACGATGATATTAAACATTTCACCAATGGCAACATTCTATTAAGTATCATTACATAATAAATAACAACTTTTCGATCTCTCGAGTTTGATCGTTGATTAATATTTTATTTGAATTTTAAAGTAACACTGTATTTTAAAGAGTCGTATCATAATCGATTGTACCAGTAGAATATAGTACTTCTGTATCAATATAGATAATATGCATGTATGTACATTTATTAATTGCTGAACAGTCATGTCATTTTATATAGTTATATTAGGTCTGCTATTATTGTATAGAAATATATACAATTTAGGTGGTGAAATTTGCGACAGCTATATAAATAAAAAACAAGCCATTAAATTAGTGATAGAAGTTAATATCTGTATCCTTAACCAATAAATATGTAACATTAAGCAGAATTTCTTTTTTTAATTTTATGTGTGCATATTTAATTGATTTTTAAATATTTAGACATCTAGACAATCAGTCTCTACTCTGTTGCAGAAATTAATAACACGATATATTTTAAGACTTATATTAAACAGAATTAAATGCACTTAATTTTCGTTTGCAATCCATATCATACTTACTGATGACCTGATATAATGATTGTTTAGTTTTTTTTACGTATTTTCCGTCTTTTAATGTTTACGATAACAGAAATATTTAATTAGCTTTATGCGTATATAGGAAAATACAACTAAAAATAGAGAATATATACATAAGTTAAGCACACATTCTCCTTTATAATATTGTCAGTAAATTTCAAATCACTTCAAATTATTGTTTATGAGAATAATAATTACATATTTATTAAAAAAATAAATTACAAAACACGGAAAGAGATTAAGAAAATATTCGATTATGGAATAACGTTGACCGTAATAAAATGTTAATTAAACAGCTCATTTTATTTCACAGAAAAGAGGAAAATAAAAGATAGGTGACAAAGCGACAACTGAAAACAACTTTTTAACGAGGGCCATTGTTTATGGTTACACAAATTGTAAGGGCGTGATGCTTCCATTTCAGGTTATATATTTTCTTTTTTGTGTGAAAATATCCATAATTATTTTGTAACTTTAAGTAACATTATTGGGAAATGTTTTTGTACAAATCCTGTTTGCTTAATACAATTTAGTTGGGTATCGAAGTGTTCACCACAAAACGACTCTTCGTTACTTTTATTTTTATTTGAATAATTTTACTTTATGCACATATCATGCATTTTAAATATATTTTATACACATAAATATTATATTCTACAAAATCGACGGTTGATGTAAATCATCGACATTTGCATTTTATAGTTAATTAGTTATTATGACAACGAAACTTGTGGTTGGTCATTTTATTATTTGTACATCATTTCCTTTAAAAGCCAAAGCCAGCCTGTCGTGTATTCATGATTATAATTTATTATTTGATTTATGATTATAAGTATATAATAATAAATAAATTATACTTCTAACCTTTCTATGTACAAAGAGTTGTTTTATTAAACAAAGATTAAAAGTATGGTCCCAAAACAATTTATGTTATGACGTTGTTAAACTTGTTTATGCATCTAAGTGTCTTTAGAAACCAATTACTAACTGACAAAACAACACATATTTTAGATGTATATATAAAGTAAGTCTGTTTAAACGAGAGTCTAGTAATCAAAAGGTCACCTCTGGCTCAATAGCAAATTAGCTACGTCAGCACAAAACGTCCATCAAATGACCATGGTATAGTAAATAATGGATAAGAGTACAATAAGACGTGAATCTTGTATCTGAAACATAAAAATTATGTATGGTTATATACCAAAAATATATACCCTTCATACACTGTAAACATAACATTTTATGTTATGTTTACAGTTTATGATTGTCCTATATTTCTATAATATATTGCAATAAACTTTACGTAATACATTGCAATAAACTTAATTGAGGTATTTACATTAAGAGATCAGTCCCTGTGTAATATTTTAAATACAATATTTACCTAATTGTTTTATGATATCATTTTCGAATAGAATTACAACCATGTATTGATCATTTTAGAATGTATAAATTAATTAATTTTAAATATTCACATGGTTTAAGTTTTGACTTGTAAAATAATTAAGTCTTTTAGATTTAATTTCCAACATGAAGCAGTTTTACGCGTTTTTTTGTTTTGCGTTAAAAATAATTTTACAGTAATATCTGCATTACTAGGTAATGTTTTTCTGATACAGTAGCTTTTATGTGATCTTAAACTGTATTATTTTAAATGAGCCTTGAATATGACTGATTGCATTTTTTAATTTTTTCATTGAAATGGTTATTGGACGTTGCCAGTGTTTGCAATTTTATCGTATGATTTTTGATACCAAAAGTTTCTTTATATCTAAAATAAATTTAAAACAAAATTAATAGAAAAAATGGGACCAAATGACAGCTAATATCTATAATTTAAAAAGAATCCGGTCAAAAGGAGTACACAGCACAAACTGGGTGTTGTTAGAAGCGCTTGTCTACAATATTTTTGTTAGAAAAATATTGTTTAAAACACATTATTTTGGAATCGATCTCAATAAAGGGCATACACTTATAATATTAAACTAAAGCTTGGTACTTTACATGAATCTATAAATAAATGCAGTAACAATCCTTAGATTTTTTTTTGTATTTTATTGTAAGACTTTCCAAAAACTTATCATTAATCAAAAGTTACCCTGTTATTATTAATTTAATAATTAAAAAAATAATGGAAGGTTTTATTTTTACTTTTTTTTCAGATTTTTATCATATTCTTCCAAACTGAAAACAACATCGTCTTTCTAATACGGCTATAAAATTATTATACGTACCTAAGCCAACAAACTTTTAAGAATTTTCAAACCAAACACTTTTGCTTGAAGTAAAACAAATACAGAGCATCTTTAGATTTTAACGCAGCCAGCTGCTTTTGAACGTGACTTGTCTTCAGTAAAACATTCTCAACAGGCCCTGACGATGCAGATGTCAGTATCTTGGCCTTACTTTTAAATAATCACTGTTTCCTTCGATATGAAACATTTTCATAGAAATATTAATAGAATGAGAATCAAGTAAAATATTGATAATGTATGTGGCCGTGGGCAGAACTTTCGTATAACAAAACGTGAAACGTGCGTATTTTCTATATCCGCACCATATTGTACTCAGGTAAAACAATTATTATGAATTTCAATAAGTTAGATTGCTATTTTGTAAATCAACGCAATTTACGCTTCCAGTTTCAATATTATTTGTTTACTGTTCTTCTTGAGAGTGAAACTATACATAAGAAACAAATAGAATTTAATAGAACTTGTTTTTTATAAAACATTGGAATCATTTTAATAAAAAAAGCAGGTGTGTTTGCGACTAGAAAGTGTACTAGTGGTATCATTGTTTAAATTTTATGCGTGCACGTTCGTTTTCGGAAAAAGACGATTTTTAAGTATACTATCTTAATGAGACTACTGAGCCTTATGTCATCCATATGAAAATATAATAAATAAGACAAAGTCACTATTATTCATCGGCAAATAAAGTAACAAAGGTAATTGAAAAAATTGTGATAAATTGGTTAACAAAAGAACATAAATAAGTCAATTTCCTAATGTGGATTTAATAACAATCGCTTCTAATACCAGAAACAGATTAATAGCAAAAGGCATGTATATTTGAAGTAACTATAGGTAATATTCATTCATGCACATAATGTTATACGATTTACATCAATTATTTATATTGAAAACAAAGTACAGATAAACGAGAGAAACAAACTACTAAAAAGATGCAAGGGAAAAAGGTAATAAAGCCTTAATCAAAACTGATACAAACTGTACTATTATTTTATGGGTTTTATTGTGTCGGTGTAGTGTAAGCAATTATAATGTCTGTACTTTTTACTAAGCAGCTTGCCAAGTTATATGACATCAGATCATTTAACAGCTTTAAGATATATATCGTTCTTATCATACCATTTAGCACACCGCCAAGAGACCAGTTTGCTCATCTGTTGACAAGTAATACCCATTAAAAAAGAGACCCAGCATATGTCGCCACAATTTCATTCACTGATGTATGTCACCTTCTTGGTAATTATTGTGGTTACGGTACCCATTAAACCGAAAGACAAGAACATTCCATTTGGCTACTTTACAAATATGAGTAATCACGTCTAATAACGATCACCAATACACACTTCTCTATTTCCTATTATTATTAAATAGCGTTATTTAAATTCTGCATGGCACCGTCTGCCGGGACAAAACTAAATTAATGCGGTTTATTGACGGCTCTCAATACTGATGGTCACTTGATGATTTGATATTATCGCTGCTTTCTTTTATTTTAAAATGCAAAACTGTACTATCAAGCTACATTCAAAGGTAGTAATTATATTTAATTTTGTAAACCTATTAGAACATATCGGATGTGGGGCCGTTGCCAATGGCGCGTCTTACTACCGAGTGATTTAACTGCGCTAAGTGCCCCAGGTGAGAACCTCGGCAGGCCATCTGCTTTCTAGTTCGTTAGCGCTGCTGAATCGGTTGACGCTTTGGCTCGGTTAAACGATTTCTTCAAGAGATGATTCCAACCAGCTGAAAGGCTCTGTTGATTACCTGCCAATTCTTAAGCGTAGGCGCTGGAAGAAGTGGTGCTCAAATGCCGAGCAGCACATTTTGATAAGGAGCGTTCGGTGCGTGGGTGGTACGTTGTACCGAAAGGGCGGAAATATCTAATTCAGCGCGGAAAATATTATCGCGGCAACTGGCTCAAACCGAGGATTACTGGGCCATTACATTCCAGATGCGTGAAACTCCTCCTTGCTCCTTTTCAATTTGATCCCCTGATTGCTATCAAAGGCCTTATTATGTTGTTTGATAAGGCTGAGCTAATCTAGACCCACTTTTTGCGAAGATAAATCTGAGGAGGAAGTTTCCTTACGAGGAGCCGTACCTGGGAAGGCTGTGTGTGTGCCGGGGACGCCTAGGATCGGTGAGATGTATGGGTGGGGTAGGTTTCACCGACTGGGAGGTGGACAGTTTGGTGGCCTGCTGGGGGCAGTTAGTGGGAGTGTCTTGCTTTTTAGCCTTGACGGGAACAACGGGGATACAAAATAACTTTAATATATTTAAACAAAATATATTTTAAGAAAACTTTAATATTTTTTTGTGGCCTAAGTAACATTGGAAATTTATTTAATGTGCCTGAACACAAAAGAATAACCTTAAAAGCGCTATTGTATTTTTATTAATTTTGTTGCCTAATAGCATATTTTATAAAATCAAGTAATTTTTTAGATCTAAATCGCATGTTGTCGGCAATAAAATCTATAGTGATAGAATTTTCCACAAATATTTATCATGACTTACATAATTTTTTTTTTTCAGATAAGTTTAAATAGTATAAAATATTATTATTGAGGAACTTTGCAGCGTGAGATTTTGTTGTATAGTCTTGGCAACTTTATTGATGATTAAAAAACTACTTCTTAACATTTAAAAAATTCTTTTGAGTTTTATGATATTTTATATTCCCATTAGCAGCTCTCAGAATAACGACAATTTTAAGAATTAATTAATAAGAAATTTTTCTCTGTTTCTACGTCAGCGGGTTTGCTCTTTAGTAAAATTCTTTTTTATTAAATGTTTTTTTTAGGAAAATCTCAAATTCTACGTCAGATATATATAAACAACATTTTATACTCTATTGATCGTCAATTACTCTACCATTAGTTCGGAAATGGAAGCCCGAGAAAAACTGGCGTAAGAAACTCAGCGCGAATATTTTTTTGTTTTTAAATAAATTCTTGATGAAATAAAAAACGATACAGCATATTTTTCTCAGATTGAAATAAGCTAGAGCGAACAAATCATTAGCAGGGTCTTTTATCATTAATGTAGTTATGACAGCAGTAGTATACTTTCACACACAAACGAATCCTAACAACTTTCCTAAATCTGTAATTAACGGACAAAAGCTTAACTTTTCTGGGATTTAGTTGTTAGAGCGTATGCATTGCCCCATAAAAGCTTTTATTGTTCTTCGGTTCTTAATATATTAAAGACTCACAGCACTATATTCTCTTCTGTTCATATAATTTATAATATGACAAGAAATATTGACAAGGTTAAAATTTTGTTTTAATTATCATTATGTTTCTATTATCATTTATCCAAGTCCAGTCCTATTCTAATATCGGACATTAACTTCTTTATTTGGACATTGACATATACAAGTGTATGGTTATTATTGTGTTGGTGTCACCCGAAGATAGAAATGCATTCAAAGCTTATTCGTACAAGGGTGGCCGAAGATTGCCTGAAATAGAACAGTAACCTGCTATTACAATTTCAATTAATTTTGGTGCCATAAGCAGTACGTGTTAACTATTTCAGTTCAGTTCAGTTTAATACACTAAATAAGTTTTAAAACTATTTATAATTTTTATGATAGTTATTATTACTTGATTTATTCATTTCGTTTATATCACTATTGTGAGAAAGCAAAAATTTATGAATTTATTGGTATCTTAAATAATGTTTTAATAAAAATATATAATTTCTTTTATTACATTTTGGTAATGTTTAAACGAAAATAAGTCAGAGCGTCATGCGAAACGACCTCACTGTAAACGATTAAGTACGATACGTATTCGATAAAGGCTTTGCTGACGCATCAGGGAACGGGCCGCTAATTGTTTTAAGTTATTAAAAGATTTTGATTATTACTATTAACAAGATAAAAGATTTCGTTTAAAACGAAAGCATGATTAACTACTTATACCTAATATACTACCGGTGCGTAAATCCTCTGACCTGGAAAACAGCGCTAGGAACTCCAGGGGACTTTGTTTCCTTTTCGAATATTTTTACAAAATTTAAACCGACCATATTTTACAGTTTGTCACAATTCATTCAGAGAAAAAAATACTGTGGGATTTTCAAAATATCCATTTTAATGACTAAGTTATATAGCAATGTGTTAGATACAAAGCGAAATATGTTTGAATGTGATAACATGCTTATATATTAATCTTATGGAATTGATATTAATACTTGTTACATTTTTTTACAAAGCTTTAATTAAAATGTCTCATAATTGGCTTCTTTTATTTATGACAGTGTACACATATAAATCCACCTAATTTGGTTTTTTGCGTTACTTAAATATATTCATTCTCGACGTTTCGGATTACACCAGCATCCATGATCTGGGCAGACTAAATTTGGTATATAATACATATATAATATAATACGCTTAACGCCATATAAAGGGTCAATTAGATCAAGCAAAATCGTACTCAGTAGCTATTGTACTTCATGTGTGGTAGTTTATCGACGGATTTTAGCAACTACAAAAGGTGCTCGATGTAGAGGGTGTTATTTAATAATTTGGACCTACTGATATTGATAACGATAATATAATTAGAAAGCCATGTGTTTTGATTCACTCAGTGAGGGTGGTGATATCAGGGTTACCAACATTTTGGTATTAAAGACAAGATAATAATAGGTTATGATAGTCAGACATAAATAATTAATAATAATTTATTAAGTGTATCCTTCAAGTGAAGACGTGTTACAGAAGATTGCATCAAAACACTGAGCAAAAACTGCGCTTAAAATACCCCCTTAATAGTAGTAAAATGGGGATACGATGATTGTAACCGATGCAGTGATGGTTTAGATTAAAATATAATTGACTCTGTCTCATCTTTAAAGTAGAGAGAATGCAACTACAGATAAATCGTTAAATACTTGTTTATTAAGACTGTCCCGCTGTAAAAAGCGAGCTATTAATCAACAGCTATTTGTTTTGCCTACTCAGTAACTATAGTTCATTCAAATCTACTATAAAACAGATATATTTTCATTATGATTATTTAGTAAATATCGCTTAATATTTTACATGAAAATTTAGTAACAAACTAGCGTTTACCTTCAAAAGGTGCTATTAAAATTACACACTCGTATAACCTTTTTGTTAATCAAGTTGATTTAGTTCAGCATAGACATGTCTTCCAGATTTCTAGGATTGGTAAAGTAAAATCCAATTCAGTGAGTCTTTTCACATCGGGATAGCTGTATTTTTCATGCATACGCTGTATTCAAAATGAAAGGACCAGCCCTTGGGTCATGTTAACAAGCGTTATAAAAATGATGATAATTGAGCCCTGGTTTATAATAATACTCTTTTCAAAATAATTATACGAAATTCTCAAACTTTTAATAGCAAATTTAAAAACGAGTAAGAAGATATGAACCGCATTTACACTAAGTCAAATATTTATAATTTACACTAAGTAAATATAATTATCTATAAAACAACTAAGTCTAAATTTAATTAAATGTTCTATGGTTTGTTTTTAACGTCATTAATTGGACAAATTACATTTATGCAATAGTTGAACTGATAGAAAAAATATTTTAATTTAAATAATTAACTTCCTTTACTCACAGCAACGTACATTGGACAAGCATGGTGAGGTCCAAAAATCCACTAATGGAAGGCGTACATTAGGGGCATCAGCTGCAATGGTGGTCGACTGCTACTCTGCAGATGGCAGTGCTGGACTAGCGACGACAATGTTTGATGATGTTCTTTCTTTTAACTTGATTAAGCTAAAATACTTTTATGATAAAATTTACTATTTTTTCCAGTGTGTGTTACAATATTTTTTTTAGCACAAGAAATTATTTTAAAGTTGTAATATAAATTAATATTTTGTTCAATTACATTGAGTTCATCTCTGTTATAAAAAAAAACATTGCACGTTGGTATACGTCCACCAGAGTCATTGAAGGAACAGAAAATATCAGTAAGTGAAATTTCTAGGAATATTGTACGCACTTAATTAATTGGTTTTGTTGCTGAATACCAAACTTTGAAAAAACACTTGTTAATTTCTTTAAATCCAGACTCTAATTAGTTTCACTTCATTTGTATTAAGCAAATATAATGTTTACCCTCTACAGTTTATAAGTATTGCAATAAACTTAAAAAATAAATCATTGTATTTTTATTTATCACACTTTGTAAATTGTTCGGGTATTATTTAAAAAAATGCAGTCTCTTAGCCATTATTTCAATACCACAGTTTTTAATTTGCAATATCATTAGTTTTTACACTGACAAACAAGTCAGAAAAAAGTTGACAAGAAAAGTTACACACCTATCAAACTTATTAAAATTAATTACTAGATTAAAAGGTAACGTCTATAAAAACAGAAGAAAACCAAGCACATGCTTAAGTTATGATGGTTTCCACCCTTGATTTTATACTTGAAACTTTTTTTAGTTGAATTAGTAAACGTACTTTAGTGAATTAATTAAATAAACAAATAAAAGAAGTGAATATATAAAAGCCCGAAAACGAAAAATTTAAATGTTCAAATTTTAATTAGTTAAGTTTATTACTTTACCTTTAGAATGGTCAGACCAGGTGCAATATTTCTCGGGTTGTTCCAATCAATATTTGCCAATGTCTAAATTTGTCATAATAACGCTTTGACGGATGCATAAAGAATTTTAACATAAATTTAAATCTTGTTACACATATAACATTAACGATCTTGTGGATAATGTTAATGATGGCAGAGTATAGGAAGATTATAAGGCACATTTCTATTCGTCGTTTTATATTGTGATGTGGAAGAAAAGAAAATTGAGCTGTTTTTGTATTGCTGGTTAACCAGAATTTTGATACTGAGATTGTCTGCATAGTATGTATCCTATATCATCCATGAGGAAAAAACTTGTCGGTTTATGTGAGTCATTAATATAAAAATATCAATCCATTAAACAGTTTACTAAAAATATAAATTATAAGTAATATTGGTGCAATAAAAACATTTGAGAGTTTATAACATTCAAAGAGTTTAATAAGGCTATAGACAAGATACGAGACACAAATACTGTCATGTCATTGCAAAAAATTATTTTGAAGTATTTAATGAAAAAAGCAGTTCATATGTTTTAGATAGTGCCGATTGAGTACAATAAATTTTGGATACTTTTAATGCGCCCGCAGCGAGATGATGTGACAGATGGCGTCATTCACTAAAGTTGGCATATGTTTTTTTTTTTTTTTAAGTGTTGCATGCTTAAAAATTTAACTACTTTCCTTCAATGTATTACTTAAAGTAAAATGTCAGGAACGTCCGTTATTCGTAATTGAATAATTGCTTTTTTCAATACATTTTAAAAATGCAACAATCTAATGGGATGCTCTCTTATGTATAAATACGATAGAGCGGAGAATTGAAAGATTCTGAGTTTAATGAACTGTTGAAGTTACAATCATTGTCAGATGATGATTACATTTAAATACATTATTATAGGCGTGAAAAATTTTTATTTGTAGAATAAAAATTATTTATTATTATAATAACACGTTACAGTTAATAGAAATTAATAATTAATATTAATCTAGGTTATAACTAAGCCTCATAAAAGTTGAAATCTAATAGTCCCCAGATGTTTATTTCTTTGCTCAATAATCACCCTAAACCTTTTCTTAAAGTCCAGACACACCACGCCCTTACCAGTAGGCTACGGAGCAGACAAAATATCACTTAAAGCATATTTATAACTTATTTTAAGAGAGAATAGAAAATGTTGACAGAAGTTATTTAGTAGAGTGATATTAAACTCGACCTTTTTACAGTATACTGTCACCACCATAATAATAACAGATGATATTTTAACAAAAAATATGAATGACTTCAAACTATTTATGCATAACCATTTTGCGCAATATAAGCGGATAACAACGTGCTGCTAACACGAAACTGCCACGCGATTCCACTACCACCGCATTTCCCTGTTTGATACTTTATGATTATTCATTTTAATCGAAATGTCATTACGGCTCATTTTCCTTTACGTAAATATTTTCCATCCAACAACTTTTCTGTAAACAGCTGTATTATCTTAGATAAAGCTTGATTGTACTGATTCCAATTAAAATGTTATATTACGTGGACTGTGTGATCGATCATCAAATCGCTTTGATTTGATCCCCCGCCCATATGCGGTGAGCAGATAAGTTGGAATTGCAAAAGGTTCCGATTATTTTTAACCTAATATCATATCAAGCAAAAGTGTACCTTGCTTCTGATTGAAATAACCGTGTCAATTATAAAGTACAACTTTCTCATTCTTTTTTTATGCCGAAAGAAAGAACCCAGTCGATCGGACGCCGGGTTAGTATAGTAAACCGCAGACCAGACGCGAGTTGCGTGTCGAGGCTCCGTTATAATTTAATTGTTAGTAGCGTAGCCACTAATACACAGTTATATATGCAGTCTAATAATGAGTTTAAATAATTTAGTTATTACATGTTTTTGTAATTTGGCTTAAATAATAGTATTAATAATTAGAGTTGTTATAATTTCCATGGTAAATTTGAAGAATTGATAAAACAATGCAATAGCTTAAATACATTTATATGAAATAATTTTTAAATAACTAATTATTGACTATTATATGGCAAAAAACATTTGAGGAAAAGCTTATGATTTGAGTATTAAAATGATGCTCCTAGATAATGCGTCTCGCGGCACGAACCGATCATGGTGTGATCGTCTGACCAACACAAAAGTAACTCACTGCCGCAAACGACCCACTGACGCTGAATCTATGCTAGACTCGATTGTATCTAGCTTCTTGGGCTATGATGTTAATGTGGTTATTCTTAAAACATAGATTCTGCTCTCACGGACTAAATTGTGGATCAATGCCAGTTGGACGAACTATGTAGAACATAGTTTAGTCTATCTGTTATATATATTATTTATTAACTTGGTTGTGGTTTTGACACCGAAATTTCTTATTTTTCATTTATCCATTAAATCACTTGTCAAAAATTGTTTACAAATGGGACTAATTGACCGACCAAAAAGCTATTGTTAAAAGCGGTAAAATCATTATACTAGGGCGGGGCTACGAGGTAAAAATACATAAAAAAAACCTTACGCTCAGATTCTTTTCTTAAAGGCCAAACCTGGTGATTCTCGTTCAACATGCTAACGGATGTTTTTCAGAGAAAGTGACGGCCCAAGCCGAGGTTCCCATATGGGGCCTGGTGAAGTTAAGTCCCTCGGTGAGGGAGACTGCATTTGGCAACCCCTCCCCATGATAAGTATTTATTCTAATGATGTTGATGTTCAAAGACTTACCCACCGGGTATGCAAATTTACAGATAAAAGAATCATTGAAACAAACCTTACATCTAACATTAACATTAATAACTACAAGTCAACGATTTTATAATAGTGTGACAGCAAAATTGAAAAAAGTGGTATGATACAGAAAAAATAGAAAAAATAATCCGTTCATGAACATACATTCCTAGTTAATTTATTAGTATACTACTTTTTTGCATGAAATTCCTTAACTTCCTCTTAGAACAATAACACCGTTGTCCTTGATTTGGGTTGTTGATCTATATATATAAAAGAAGTTATTATTAGTTACACCACTTACAACTCCAAAATGGCATATGGTTGGTAAATTGTGGGGAAGTAGCTTGGAGCGGAGACGGACATAGGATGCACCTCCCGTTCAACCCAGCGTTCACGTGTGACTTGACGAAACGTCGGTCACTTTAAAACGGTATAACAAAGAATCAGACTTGAATAACAAAACGCGAATGACAGCTATGTAATTGACAAAGTCTAGCTGTAATGAAGAATGGATGACAATTTGATATTTGTAAAAGAAATCCATATTAAAACAATTTCTATTGAATAAATAATTAGTGGATTGAAGTGAGTGATTTAATTAATAATGCCATAGCAAGACAGTCGAATCTTTCCCGACAAAGTAGTAATGCAAGGAAGAATACAAAATACTGCAAATGAAAGGACTGAAGAACAACAAGAAATTGCAAGTGGCTCAACCTGTACACTTCCTGTCTGGAGCAAGTAAACAGCCCGTAAGAAAACAGTTCGGTTGTGATACCGAGATCGTCGAAACGAACACCAGAAGTCAACAAATAGATGCTTTGCGACGCAGAACCAAGATATTTAGCTGATTTGAATCGAGCAGCGTTTCGATACGATTACGCTTAATGATTACAGCTTGCATCTATAGCATTTGCGACGAGCGATGGACGTTGTTCACAGTATTGTGGTTTTAAGTTTTCCAGAAGAAACGCCTGGATTATGCTGCCTTAATATGGTGATGGGTACGGTGTTGACTCCGCCGCGGGCATGCCTTCATTTTGGCACGGCGAAGCACAGAATCACGCCGCTGCTTGCAAATGCTCTAAATACAATAGTTGTTTCCCAAATGAAGTCATTTGGGGACAGACGTGTATCGAAGAAGGAGGATTAAGTCGACATTGAGAACAATTTGTTTTGTGCCACATAGAATGTAGTTAAAGAATAGTTTCCTGTATCTATTGGTATGTATAATATTTGTTAATACTGAACTCTACTCTCCACAGAAAGTGTTTATAACCCAGTTAATATGTCTGGTTTTTATTTGTAGATACAAGGACAGATTCACCATCAATGGATCATTACTACCTTCGAAGATACAAGAATAAATTTTACAAATATTTCATGGGCAACATGGAAAACAACTGATCAACGCCAGATCAATGCAGGAATGAAAAATTTTCAAGACTTCAGTGTCTGCTTCTGAACATCATGGTTGGTCAGTTGTTTAAGAGCGTTTAGAGCACCAATGATGACTATAAAGTTGTCATCAAAGCAGATAAACGAATCTGGAACAACGAATGCACAATGCTCAACAGTAGACGAAGTGCATCCTGATTTTGGGAACAATTGGAAAAACGCAATAGAAGTTAATCGTCGCGATACTGGCAACTCAAACAAATATCTGTAACTCATCGATCATATGATGTTCTAACCCACTAATGTTTTGAAAGGAGAAGATGGATATTATTTTAATATTAAAATGATAAACCATTGAATGGTAAAAATCAAGTATCTTAATAATGGTTAATGTCTGTAATTATTGTTCTTTGAAATGGTTAATTATCAAATTTTAATTTTAGATGAAGAAATTAAAAAGAAATTAGTTTGAATGAATTATTATGCATATCGTTTGATGATTCGTCAAAATGCTGACAATATTTGCAGCGGTTTCTCGATTGTTTCAGCATATTGTTGACATGTATGTAAAAGAAGGAAGTTTAACATTTTTAGGTTGAACGCCAAACTGCGTTCTGGGAGTACATCCATTTACGTGATGCGTTAGTACTGAAGGAAATGCAATTATTGGTCGATTAAATTTGCTGGCCGACGACCATTTGGTAGCCCACGTATATGCATGGAATACGCACAAGATGCGATGACATATTCGTCATTACGGCGGCCAGATCTCTTTATTACTTTACCTGTAATCCGAAAATGGAGAAAACCATGCTGCTTCCGGACAAACATCAAATGATAGACACAACATCACAGCAGTATATTCAGGCAAAATTGGTCCCTGATGAATTTTGTTAAAAAACAGTCTGGAGATACTGATGCTGGATGTATTAATCGAATAGCAAAGCGGGGCCTGCCGCACGCACAACTTATTTGGTTAGTAGAAAGAATTCAGCGACCAAAAGGATGATATCATATGCCGAGATTCTGATCATGAAGTTGATCCAGACCCCATGATGTTGTTACTACTAATATGATCCTGGACCGCCATCAATTACAATCACCTTGCATGGTCGATGGAAAGGTCTAAACGATATCCACGGAAAAACGGGACACTGTCACTGGCAACGATGGGTATCCGCTGTATTGGTGTCGATCACCAGATGACAACGGTCGAACTGTCCAACGAAAGTGAAAAGAATGGATTTGTTGTCGACAACAGTTGGATTGTTCCATATTCGCCACTTATTTCTAAACGTTCAAGAATAGCAACGTTGAATACGCAATTCAGTGAAGTCAACATATATTTCACGGCTTCGAAGTTACCGCAACGTGCTGAAACACCTCCAGCAACTACATTGACCAGTTTTTTGCAACTGCCAAAGCGATCAGTTTGCACGAATTTTTTTACTGAGATCAGTTATTATACTTGAATGCTTCATCCAGAATTTTCCAAGAAAGCAAGGTGATGCGGTTCCTGGGTATCCAGATTGCGTTCTATTGATGCTCTGGTCGTAGTATCAGTTCATCCAAAGAATGATGAATGTTTCTATTGGGTTGTTGCTGTAAAATGGTGGGCCAACTTCATTTTGAGACATTAAGAACGGTTAATGGTAATATTCCCAACATATCGTGCCGTATGGAAGAATTGAACTTATAGAAACCATACTCATTGGGATACGACAATCGTTGAAGCTAATTCCTGCATCTCCAGTCAGATAGCATATTCGCTACATAATTTCGACATGTTTTCACAAACCCATTAACCTGTGGACAAATACAAGGATAGTAGTAAGAAGATATTTACATCAAACTTAGTTCCAGAAATCACGATATTGGATGGTGAGGAGATACAAATGGGCTACCTTGATCGAAGATATGTTTATAATCAGTTTAGGAATGCCAGCGCCAAATCGTGAAAGAATGACGCATTAATCGAGAATTGGAACGGGAACGGAATATGATCACCAGAATTAGATTTAGTAGTTCAAAGGAATGTACCCTGTTGAATTACCAACAAAAGGAAGTTTATGATACTTTAATGAAGGCACATCGCTGATAATTTGGTGGTTTTTATTTCCTAGATGCCCTGGTGGAACTGGCAAGACTATTCCTTATGTCATTAGTTTTAGCAACTGTTCGAGGCGAGATCCAACATAGCGGTTGCAGTTGCTTTCTGGAATAGCAGCCACATTGTTAGAAGGATGCTGCAGGCAGCATTCATTATTCAAATTACCGTTAAATCTTCGAAACTATTGAAGAACCAACGTGTAATATTGCAAACACTCAGCAATGGCCAAAGTTTTAGCGGCATCGAAAATCATCATCTGGGACGAATGCACAATGACGCATAAACGTGCATTAGAAGCACTTAACCGAACATTAAAAGATTTACGCAATGACTCGAGATGTTTTGGAGGAGCAATGATTTAACTGTCTGGTGATTCCGCCAAATACTGCCAGTAATTCCAAGATCTACGGCTGCCGACGAAAAAAACGCTTGCCTCAAATCGTCAAATCTATGGCGCTATGTGAAGAAACTGCAGCTGACAACAAACATAAGAGTTACATTGCTTAATGATACATCTGCTGAAGATTTCTCGGTGCAATTGCTGACTATCGGTAATGGTCAAGTACCTGTCGATGAATCGAGCGGATTAATATCATTTCCAAATAATTTCTGTAATTTTCTCTCATCAAAAGACGAACTTATCAACAATGTATTTCCAAATATTATTTCTAACTACAAAAATAATGAATGGTTGAGTGAGCGAGCAATTTTAGCGGCTAAGAATACAGATGTAGATGACCTGAACTACTATAATTCAAAAATAAGATCATTGGAACAATGCATTCATTCAAATCTATTGACTGCAGTCACAATAAAAATGAAGCCACCAACTATCCAATTGAATTTTTAAACTCTTTGGACGTGCCTAGCTTACCACACGCACAATTTACGCCCTAAAGGTTGGCTCCGTAGTAATCATGTCTGAAACATAAACCAACCAAAACTGTGCAAACGGTAGCGTTTGGTGGTTAGTAAATTGATGAACAATGTTATTTACGCTACGATAATGATAGAAAAATTCAAAGGTGAGGAAGTTCTTATTCCGAGAATCCCGATGATCCCAAACCGATATGCCGTTTGAATTTAAAAGACTTAATTTCCGATACGTCTTGCATTTACATGACCATCAACAAATCACAAGGCTCAATCCTTAAAAGTTTGTGGTTTAAATCTAGAACATTGCATGTTTTTCCCATGGTCAATTATTTGTGGCATGTTTACGGATCGGAAGACCATCTGCGTTGTTTGTTTTGCGCCTGATAATAAAACAAAAAATGTCGTATCAAA
This sequence comes from Lamproptera curius, assembly GCA_029286875.1. Lineage (NCBI taxonomy): Eukaryota > Metazoa > Arthropoda > Insecta > Lepidoptera > Papilionidae > Lamproptera > Lamproptera curius. Next base: position 44,807 of record JAGSMT010000930.1, on the reverse strand, counting down.
GGTACTCTAAGGAAGAGAACCTATGTACTAAAATACAGAAATAAAATTGACGTAGAAATTTATTTTTTGTATTTTTCCAATAAAAAACCTTATTTTTTGACATTGGAGCGGAACAAAGTTCGCTGGGTCAGCTAGTTTATTATAAATCTTAATTTGCATCCTAAATATCTCTTGCCATAAATTTCTATAGTTTTTGTTTTAATCTTTATTCTTGCTGCTAATATGTATTCATACTCATCAATGTTCTTTTTACATAGGCAGCAACCTCTAAAATGTATAGTGATGAAAATGTATATATATTTTCATGCTTTTAAAATATGGTTTACAGGATAGACTTGGTTTTAATCGAAATATAGATCTGATACATTTTTTCTGTGCTCTGAATACATGTTTGTTGTTGGTGGAGTTCCCCAAAATATTATTCCATATCGAATTATAGGTGTATAAACCATGATACGACATACTAGACAAATTAAATTGGCAACCTTTGATAGCATATAAGAGCATATGAAGATTGATTTAGACTTTGTATGACGTATTTAGAGTGAGTTTTCCAGGATAAGTTTGAATAAAAAATTTGTATTTCCAACTTTCTGTAGTTTTTAGCTGCATAAATCTTTTTGGGGCATTTTATTTGTAAATATCATAAAGTTAGTTTTATCAACATTCATCTTTAGGGCTATTCTTGTTACCCAAACCATTGTATTCGATAAAGAGATTAATACGCTCTCGTAACTGCTCATTCCGTTGTCTATAAAAAGGCCGTGTAATAGTCTGCGTAAAGCACCATTGGATATGACATTAGCTGGCAAAGGTCATTTATATATAAGTCAGCAATTGACCTGAGAAATCTTCAGCAGATGTATCATTAAGCAATGTAACTCTTATGTTTGTTGTCAGCTGAAGTTTCTTCACATAGCGCCATAGATTTGACGATTTGGGCAAGCGTTTTTTCGTCGGCAGCCGTAGATCTTGGAATTGTGCCAGTATTTGCGGAATCACCAGACAGTTAAATCATTGCTCCTCCAAAACATCTCGAGTCATTGCGTAAATCTTTTAATGTTCGGTTAAGTGCTTCTAATGCACGTTTATGCGTCATGTGCATTCTGTCCCAGATGATGATTTTCGATGCCGCTAAAACTTTGGCCATTGCTTGAGTGTTTTGCAATATTACAGTTGGTTCTTTCAATAGTTTGAAGATTTAACGTAATTTGAATAATAAAGCTAGCCGGCATCCTTCTAACAATGTGAGCTAGCTATTCCAGAAGAAGCAACTGACCGCTATGTTGGATCTCGCCGAACAGTTGCTAAAACTAATGACATAAGGAATGTCTTGCCAGTTCCACCTAGGGGCATCTAGGAAATAAAACCACGCAAATTATCAACGATTGCCTTCATTAAAGTATCATAAACTTCCTTTTGTTGGTAATTCAACGGGTCATTCCTTTGAACTACTAAATCTAATTCCTGGTGATCATATTCCGTTCCGTTCCAATTCTCGATTAAATGCGTCATTCATTTCACGATTTGGCGCTGGCATTCCTAAACTGATTAATAACACATATCTTCGATCAAGAGTAAAGCACTATTATGTATCTCCTCACTCATGTCAATATCGTGATTTCTGGAACTGACACGACATTGATGTAAAATATCTTCTGACATACTATCCTTGTATTTGTGCCACAGGTTACATGGGTTTGATGAAAACATGTCGAAATTATGATAGCGAATAATGTGCGTATCTGACTTGGAGATGCAGAGATAATAGCTTCAGCGATTGTCGTATCCCAATGGGTATCGTTTTCTAATAAGTTCAATTCTTCCATCGCACGATATGTTGGAATATTACACCATTAACCGTTCTTAATGTCTCAAATGAAGTTGGCCCGCTATTTACCAGCAACAACCGCAATAGAAACATTCATCATTCTTTGGATGAACTGTATACATACGACCAAAGAGCATCAGTAGAACGCACATCTGGATGCCCAGGAACCGCATCACCTTGCTTCCGTCTTTGAAAATTCTTGGATGAAGCATTCCAAGTATAATAACGTGGCATCTCGAGTAAAGCAAAATTCGTGCAAACTGATCGCTTTGGCAGAGTTGCAAAAAACTGGTCAATGTAGTTGCTGGAGGTGTTTCAGCACGTTGCGTAGCATTCAAGCCGTGAAATATACTCGTTGACTTCACTGGTTGCGAGTATTCAACGTTGCAATGTGTCTTGAACGTTTAGAAATAAGTGGCGAATATGGAACAATCCAACGTTGTCGACAACGAAATCCATTCTTTTCACTTTCGTTGTGACAGTTCGACCGTTGTCATCTGGTGATCGCAGCAATACGCGGATACCCATGCGTTGCCGAGTGACAGTGTCCGCCGTTAATTTCCGTGGATATCGTTTAGAGCACTTTCCATCGACCATGCAAGGTGATTGTGAATTGATGGCGGTCCATGAATCATATTGTAGTAACAACATCATGATGAGGTCTGGATCAACTCTCAGTGATCAGGAATCTCGGCACATATGATATCATCTATTTGGTCAGGCTGATTCTTTCTACTAACCAAATAAGAATGTGCGTGCGGCAGGCCACTCGCTTTTGCTATTCGATTGAATACATCCAGCATCGAGTATCTCCAAAGACGTGTTGTTTAACAATAAAGTTCATCAGGGACCGAATTTTTGCCTGAATATACGTGCTGGATGTTGTGTCTATCATTTGATGTTTGTCGGGAAGCAGCAATTGAGTAACTTCTATCCATTTTGGATTACAGGTAAAAGTAATAAAGAGATCTGGCCGGCCGTAATGACGAACGTATGTCATCGCATCTTGTGCGTATTCATGCATATGACGTGGGCTACCATATGACGTCGCCGGCAGAATATTTAATCGACCAATATTAGCTGCATTTCTTCAGATACCTACTGCATCACGTAAATGGATGTACTCCTCAGAACGCAGTTGGCTTGGTTCAACCTAAAATGTTAAACGTTCCGTTTCTATTTTTACATACATGTCAACGCAATACTGCTGAAACAATCGACGAAACCGCAGCAAATAGTTGTCAGCATTTTGACGAATCATCAAACGATATGCATAATAATTCATTCAAGAGCTAACTTTCTTTTTAGTTTCTTCATCTAAAATTAAAAATTTGATCATTAACCATTTCAAAGGCAAATAATACAGACATTAACCATTATTAAGATACTGATACTTTACCATTCAATGGATTTATCATTTTAATATTAAAATAATATCCATCTTCTCCTTTCCAAAACATCAGTGGGTATTGCAATGCATCATATGATCGATGAGTTACAGATATTTGTTGCAGTCGCCCAGTATCGCGACGTGTAAGCACAATATTGCGTTTTTCCAATTGTTCACCAACAATCAGGATGGCAACTTCGTCTACTGTTGGAGCATTAAATGTGCGTTCGTGTGTTCCAGATGGTCGTTTATCTGCTTCGATGACAACTTTATAGTCATCATTTGGCATGCGCTCTAAAGCACTCTTAAACAACCTGACCAACGCATAATGTTCATAACAGACACGCAAGTCTTGAAGAATTGCTCGCTTCATTCCTGCATTGATCCTAGAGCGTTGATCAGTTGTTTTTCCATATTGCCATGAAAATATATTTGTAAAATTTATTCTGTGTATCTTCGAAAGGTAGTAATGATCCAATTGATGGTGAATCTGTCCTTGTATCTACAAAATAAAAACCAGACAGTATTAACTGGGTTATAAACACTTTTTCTGTGGGAGAGTAGAGTTCAGTATTAGCAAATATTATACATACCAATAGATACAGGAAACTATTCTTTAACTACATTCTATGTAAGTACAAAAATAAATACCTTCAATGTCGGATTTAATCCTCCTTCTTCGATAATGTCTGCCCCAAATGACTTCATTTGGAAACAACTATTGTATTTTAGAGTATTTGCAAGAAAGTGGCGTGATTTTTGTGTTTCGCCACAAAGCAATGAATACATGTGGCTCATGTGGCGGAGTCAACACTGGCAATTTCACTTTACCATTAAGGCAGCATAATCCAGGCGTTTCTCTGGAAAACTTTAACGCACCACAATACTCGCAAACAACGTCCATTTGCCCAATGCGAATGCTAGGATGCAAGCTGTAATCATTGCTGCAATCGTATCGAGACGCTGCTCGATTCAAATCAGCTAAATATCTTGTTCTGCGTCGCAAATTATCTATTTGTTGACTTCTGGTGGTGGCTCGATGATTCTGCATTGCCAACCGAACTATTTTACGGGCTGCTTCACTTTGCTCTCGTGATTGCGAAGCACGAAGTCGAGCCATACTACAGCGGCGCTGTTCACGTGCAATTTCTTGTTGTTCTTCAGTCCTTTCATTTGCAGTATTTTGTATTCTTCTTGCATTACGGCTTTGTCGGGAAAGATTCGATCGTCTTGGTCACGGCATTATTAATTAAACTTCACTTCACTTCAATCCACTTGTTAATTATTTATTCAATAGAAATTGTTTTAATATGGATTTCTTACAAATATCAAATTGTCATCCATTCTTCATTACATAGCTATCATTTTACGTCAATTACATAGCTGTCATTCGCGTTTTGTTATTCCAAGTCTGATTCTTTTTTGTTATACCACGTTTTAAAGTGACTGACGTTTCATGTCAAGTCACACGGAACGCTGTCGAACGGGATAAAAAGTATCCTATGTCCGTTTCCTGGCTCTAAGCTACTTCCCTAACAATTTTCAGCCAAATCTGTTATGCCATTTTTGAGTTATAAGTGGTGTAACTAACACACTTTCTTTTATATATATAGATAAATGAAAATAAATTATATATGACTTGAGTTACGTTTCGATTTAGATCCTTTTTCTCCATTGGGGCTCTGTCTAGGCCAGAGACTTCAATATCCTTCCTTCGTGTTTTTCTTCTTTCCTTTCTCTGAAACCTTTTTATGACAGACATAAGACACACTATCTTTCATTACTCTTATGAAACGAAATTTTCATGAATAAATACAAAATTGTTTAAAAATAAGTGTCCCTAATTCTATACCGTTCTATGGTTGAAATAGATAGAATAGATAGATAAATACACAGTGTACATTTAATTCTGTTGACGGTTTTTATATTTATTAAAAATTCTATGAAGAGTCTAAGTAAAAATTTTCGTCGTAATTAGGCAATAGCAGCCATTTAATAAAAATTAGGGACTATTTATTTTCAAAAGCGATCGTTAGAAGTGTCACAAACACAGTAATTGTCATTTTAATTTCGGTTAGCTTCACTAATTGTTTTGTAATTGCCATCATAACTTCCCTCCTAATCGGTTAATGCTTACAAAACTGTTTGTTTTTTTTGTCTGTTTTGTTTAATGTTCGTCATCGTCATCATCACCAGCCTATGCTGTTCGTTAACCTATTAAGAATTCTATAAAAATATGTTTTCTTAGTTATGTAATATTACATCTAAGTCTTGCGATTCGGCAAAAAACTAAAGCCAAAGGGATATTATCTTGTAGTGTTAATTTTTTTTTATTTAATTTTTAAAGGGCTTACTACCTTATGTTCTCTTGGAAGTAACCTTTATCTTTGATAATATACAATAATACTCTTGAACAGCACATGGCACAAGTAAAATTTCCTTACATTGGTTTTAGTTGAGAAAACATTCATCACCGTTTTTTAAAATAAGTAAGAAAGGTAGAAGAAAAAAACAAAGAATGTAAAAACTGCAATATTTTTCCCAACAAAATCCTAACCGTACAGCATTGATTGGAAAGTTTATAAGTGTAAATTAATATATTTTTTTAAATAGTTAAGTTTTAACTTATCAATCATGTAGTTGCTTTAGATTCATTATTTTGTTCGTTAATTGGGGCGGATTGTAGTTTTGTTAAAGTCCCCACGTATTTTCATGTTGAAATTTTTCACGTAATCCATTCTTTCATTTATAAACCGTGCACGTGTTTTACCCTTAACCAATATAATTTCTTCCCTTATTCCTATCCCAGATCTGTTAATATTCCTTCTCTTTTAACCATTGCTAATCCAGATGTAATGAAAATTTATATGCAAATTCATCAGAGTCAATGATATATAAATTTTAAAAAAATTTCCTTGTCCCTTATACCCATTTCTTGTTATTATTAATTATTTGTCCCATCCCTAATTATTTACATGTCTTAATTATTGTTTAAAGTTATTTATTAATTAACCTTTTGCCTTGTGTCTGTCCAGGTATCTCAACGAACTAAGTGCCTTTGACTCACAACTGTACAATTGTCAATAATACCGAACATTTTTTAATAATACTGATTGTATTTTACCCAACCTTGAAATTGGCAGAATTATTGAGTCATCCTTGGTGGAGCCATTATATTTAGAAAAAGAAAAATCAATATAATTCCTTTAATACACGTTTAGATTCTTGTTTATAGAAAAAAATGGGACACATTAAATAATATGCTTATACCAAGACTCTAAATAATGTTAGTTATAACATAAAAAATATTATTTAAAAAAATATGCTATATGGAACTTATTCTATTTTTGCAGTATAGTGGGTAGTTTGACACGCAATTGACAGGGATTAAAATATTTCACGAAGAAGACACTTTGTAGTTTATTATAATTATAAGTAGGTTAAATTAAATACCAGATGGTAAACGATTTAAAAAGTATTATAGAGTTTAAAGGTATACATTTATAATTGTATGGCAAATACAAATAAATAAATAATATGTATGATAAGGTTCAGAGGTTTTGATGTAATCCCCAACATGTGTAATTATCATCGGCCTGTGTTAGTCTGTGTAGAACCCTTTCCTCATTAGGGGGTTTATGGACGCATGGATCATCTAACTTTTTAGACACATGGGTGATAGGCCCAAATTGTACTAACCAACTAGGAAAGAAGCTCTTTCCTAGTTGGTTAGGACAATTTGGGCAAAAAAGTAGTTGAGTCCCTGCAGGATTAGAACCCACGACCTCCGGTTTCTAAAGCACAAGCTCTTGCCATTAGGCTAAGGAGGCAGTAACATGTGTACATTTATTATTTAAAGACTCCTTTAAACATAAAGCATTATGAACACGATGAGTTTTTTTTTCTATATACAAGGCTTTAGATTTTTTTGAAATGTTGCTTGTAGTGCTTATTATTTATGCCTTTAGTTATAAGTAATTTCTGGCAATTAAACAGGTGAAAGTAGTAAAAACTAAAATTTTTACAAAATATTATGACCGACTTCAAACAGTATATAACTATTTTGGGAAGCGGATAACAATTTGCTCTTTGCACGAAACGGCCTTTCGATTTTTATGCACCGTTCTGAAAGGTCGAATGAATAGGGGACCATTTTCTAAAATTTTTATTTTTTTTATAACACTCGAGTCATCGCGACTTGTATTTTTTTTGTATAAATCCAATAAACGAAAACTTGATTTAGAAAGAATACGTTACATTAATATTATTAAACTTTTTCTTCTCCTTTGTGGGTGTAATTTTTTTCAAAGGATTTGGTTTAGTCCGTCCATAGCATCAAAACACACTTAAGTCCTTTAACATCAACCTTACCGACCACAATCAGCTTCTCAAGATTATTTGGACTTATCACATCTGGACCAAGCAATATGGGGCGTATTACAGGGCATTATTTCTTACATAAGTAAAAGAAAAATATGTAATAACTTACTTAGTTACACATGTATCCATTGAAATTTCGAAACTAGAGATGGAAAAGAGACGATGAGCTTGGTGTTATTATTTTAAATATTGACATTCACGTAACTATGAAACTGTAGCATGATATCGAGAAATTGTGACCACAGTAACTATCAGTTTTACAACAGCTATGATTTGCAATTTTTTTTGTTGAATCTGTTAGTAATATACTGCTATATTTATTTAACGTTTTTTATTAATGTCTCTTTGATTTTATCCTTAAATTATTTCTTATCAATTGTCTAGCCAGCGTTATTTTTATCACTTTACCTACATCTTTCTAGTATACAATTTTAATTAGTAAATTTTCTTTATTCCTTAATATTTTAGAAAACACTAATACTTCCTCGTCGTGATAGAAGTGCTTTTAATTCATTGATATCTTTTAAATATACAGGTTATTCTTTGGGTTGTGGATGAGAGTTTATAATTATGGGTAATTACTGACTTGACTATTTGCCGGAAACATCATTATTATATTTTATCATTATTAATATTATTATACGTAATAATTCCTTGTTTATTTGTCTTAAATAGGTTCCAAAATATCTAAACCCTATTTGAAATATTCTTTTACCTCTGGAAAATTTAATTAAACATGTAAAATTAACGCGAGTGGAGCCGTGGTGTCAAGTTCCGGATTTTTATATTATGTGTCTCTAACATTTTTTTTAAGTTAAAAAATGTATGGGTTATATTTGAATTAGTTACAATAATTTTCATGGCGTAAGTTTCATTTCAAAACATTGCTATCGCTATAAATTATTCGCTCCAATATCATTAGTTCCATTATCATAAAACGTTTCTGTACGAAATTAAAATTGATACTCATCCGCTCCAATATATTATTCTTACTGAATACGTTTTTAGTGAAATACTTATTGATGATTACAATTTTTTTTCATAAACACTTAAATTTGAGTACTGGACTATAACAATTAACGATAACTATTTTATTAAGAAAACCAAAAACGTTTTGTAGTTTTTGTTTAATTACAAAGTTTTGACTTCGTTTCTGCTTTTCATATCTATCTCAATCACTATTGTAGTGAAACAACTTTCTGTCCATTCTAGGTGGACAGTGAATTAATAATTTAAATCTAATACATTTAAAAGGCAATGAATGGTATAAATCTTTTGTTTAAACTGTCAATGAGAACTGAGTTCCGATGACAGAAGGAATAAATCAAGTGAAAATTTAACAAAAAATATGACCGAATTTAAACAGCTATTTTACTCAATATAAGCAGGTAACAACGTGCTCTTCGTACGAAAATCGGTCGCGTTTTCCGCCACCACATTTTAAATCTCGGATAACTTTTAAAGTTATTAATTTCATCAAATATAGTCTATGGCACGTCTATGTACATGACTGATCCCTTTTTTAAATGCAATAACTTTTATATAAACCTAAAACTGTTATCTGAAATAACCGGTGGTAGGTTCCCTGTTTACAGGGAGACATGTCTTGGTGGGTACCACGCGGTGGCTATATCTGCTGGAAGCGGTAGTGTGAAAACACCACTGTGTTCCGGTTTGAAGGGCACCGTAGTCAGCGTATTTACTGGATAAACGAGACTTAACATCCTAGTCTCACGGTAGGCAACGCGTTGGCGATACCACTGGTATTGACTAATGTCTATGGGCGTCGGTGACCGCTTCCCATCAGGTGGCCCGAATGCCCGTCTGCCTGCGCTATGCCATAAAAAAAATAAGCTTTAAATGTGCCTGATTGCTAATTAAAAAAAATTATAAAATGCTTGGTGTGCATTATTCCAAAAACATAAACTTTATTTTATGACCAATTCAAGTAGTAAATCATGAAACCATAATTAATGTCTATTTTTACGGTTTTGGCGTTTGTAATTAAATCCACGAGGTTGTGATTTTGGTGCTGTAATTTTTTGTTGCTCAAATATCTTTTAGACTACTTATCCAAAACTATTTAAAAAAGGGCCAATAAAAAACTACTGACATAATTTAAGAAATGAATGAACTAAATGGGAGCCCTGGGATGGACCAACGAGGTAACATCATCATCATTAGCCTGTGTAGGTCCACTGCTGGACATAGGCCTCCCTTTGCCATTAGGGAGTTTTGGAACGTTACCTACCACGCTGGTCCAAGTGGGTAGGTGGGACGAGGTAACATATTAAAAAAAATATGCGCTCGAATTAAGTACCTCCATCTTTTGGGAAGTCAGTCAAAAAGTAATTATTATTGATTATTAATTCTTATACGGTAAGCATTTTAATTTAATACTAGTAAAATATTTTAAAAAAATGTGTGTATTAGTTCCGGTCCCTACTACGGTAATTTTTTTTTATTTTTGTGGCTCATTGAAATACCATGAATGATACATTTTGTCATATGCACTTAATACAATACAAAAAAATTGGACGTTTTCTATTTTAAAGAAAAATAAAATAGGAAAGAAATAAATCACAGTTTCTGGTTTTCATCTTGTTTTATGTATAAGGGATTCTTTAAATAATAAATGTTCTCATGTTGTGGATTTTATGTCCGCAAATAATGTATTCAGGTTGAATCATAACATCTAAATGTGGTCGTAAAGGTAACATAACATATTCACAACATGTTTATATATTTACGTGTTCATCTGATATTTTTTTTGTGTAAATGTAAATCTTTGATATGTTTCATAAACAATTACATTAAGATATTAATTTTTAATTACATATTTATTTTGGATTTTTCCAAGAAGCTGTACAGAAACTTGAATGTTTTTTTCTTATTAAAATTATCAAGGTAAGCATTTCACAAAAAGTACCAGTTCGCTGTTTTCCTAGATATAATTAAAGGATTTGATTTTAACTTATGTATATTGATTTTTTTCATTACAAATCTTACTTATATTACAAATGTATTGAATAAGAAGTAAATAATTAAATAAGAGGCTACCTAAAGGATAGAAGCCACATTCATACATACACATCGTCGCCAACAGCGGACCCGTCTACACGTTTTAGATGCCGTCTCCAGTGCTCGCCGTCGTCTCCGGTGCTCACCGCGCGGTATTTATTGCGAACTGTGAAGTCGTTGCGCTCCGCCATCTGCGTTTATTGGTGCACTTGCGTTTATAAAACACTTTTGACGCACCGCCCACGATTCTTTGCAGATAAGAAAGACTACAATTTTGTCGACGTCAGCATCCACAGCAAAACGGACAAGAAGGTCATCCATCTTCCTGAGCAGTTATCTAGGCTAAAAACCAGACGCTTCCACCACCTGCCACCAGCAGTCCGCCAAACCCACGCTCTCTCAGTCGAGCCCACTCCTACCATCCATTCCGCCGATCCAGGCGTCCCTCCGCTCCTCGCCCTGACTCGAGGAATCAAACTACGGCTAGCCACACCCGATAAACATCGGAATGTGACCTCTTACTTGCGGGAAAAGGGGCAGTATTTTCATGCATTCGCGCTCCCGGATAATTGGGACAGAAATCCTTTGATCACTGTCCTAAGGAGACCCCATGCTCAGGGACAGCCGATGCTATAATAGGACAGAATATCCCTGCCCTTTCGGTACAGCTAATGTATCACACAACGGAGTCCCTGAGCAGTGTCACAAGTGGCATGGTAACGATTGCCACAGACCCAAGGACAAAGAACTCCTTGCTACTTTTGAGACCTCAGTGTGCGTATACAACCGCAATCTCGGCCAAACAGCCAACTATCTCGCTTGTCCAAAAGCTCCAAAATGCAGAATTTCTGCGAACCCAAGGGAAGCGTCCCAGGTGACCATCATACAACCCATCCTCTGCACTGCATTCCCTCCCCTCTGTCCTTCAAACGCTTGGCAGCTCCACCCCGCGTGGCAACCCACAGCGCCGAGGCAGACTTCATGTGCACAGCGGCCCGCCGCCGCCTCAAACGCTCAGCATGATAGCCATAGCAAGTGAGCCTGCTTTAGATGCGCCTGGGAGAGTGTGAAAGATGGATTGCAGGAGGTAGGTGTGCCCGCCGTTCTTCGCAACCAAGGAAGAATCGCGGATGAAAAGAAGTGTCGGTAATTTGTAGGCTGCTTTCCCTATTCTCCGCGACTCAGCGGGGGCGCACTGCTGATATGGTGTGGAAAGGCCGTTCGAGACCTGGCCGAGGCTGGTAGGGTCACAGAAGACTGCGAAAGAGTTCCTGTGACCCCATCTCTAAGGCGCCAAGAAGAAACGTGGTGGCTTTAGTCGATGTAAGTCCGACATATCCCGCCTTTGCCCCCGTAAGGACGGGTATGCGTAGGCTTTACCCCACAGTAAAAAAAAATAAAAAGTTAAGTCGCACCTAGTTACATTTTAGTAGGTTTATTCCACAGAGCATGATACCTGTCAAAAATATAGAACCCAATGTACTCTATTCTCTGCAACGACAAATAGAACGGGTCGAATTGAAATAATTCATACAAATCAAGGCATAAAAACGTTATAAAACACATTGCTTGAGGAATATAATTTTCATATTTATTATTTATCATGATTTTGAGAAAATTTTATTTACGAACGACACGACATTAACAATCACAGGAAATGACATTTTAATTTTTATAACCAATTTCTTAAATTCATTCATGATACTGCCATAATTATCATCAGTATCATCATTATCAGCCTGCGCCAGCCCATACCAGCCACTTTGTGAATGTCGTCAATACATCTTGCCGTAGGGCATCCCACACTACGTTTTCCGAGCCTCGATCTTCACAATAAAACTTTCCGACTCCAGCGGTCGTTAGTTCTGCAGCTTATGTGACCGGCCCACTGCCACTTCCGCTTACTAATCTGATAGGTAATGTCACAATATTGTTCACTGGCTAAAGTCAAAAAATCAAAATAATGCTAACATACTAATGGTCCAATTTTTTATGTATAAATCAACGAGAATTGTTATTGGCGTTCAATTTAATAATATCGCTATATAACAAGTCCTATTCACACTTATTTTTAAGTATTATAATGGATGAATATTCAACTGGAAAAAAAAATCGAAATATTGTGAAGATATGTTACATCCGTTATATTATATGGCCTAATATTGTGGACTAACTCTATTGACAACCGGCTAAACACTGAGATATGTATGCTTATAATTTTTAGGTATTATAAAAAAATGCGAGTTATAATAACTTTATTCGTAGTCATCGTGTTTCTACATCAGTTCCACTATTCTCAAAGATTTTATTTAAGCTGCACGAGTCTAAAAAGTCACGTTTCAAAGCATTTTAGGTACATCGAATTTTGTTTTCCGGAGTCAAGACGATTAGGATAAAAGCCACGTACCTTTTATCCCTGGCCACCATATAACATAGGAATACGTACAATTTTTGGTACGTTATTTGAAAGACCGGTACAAAAATAGTGAGATTGTATAACATTTTCTTTTAGAGATAAACCTTAATTGATAGATATAACGACTAGGGTTTGTATGTTTTTACTTTGGAAATAATTAAAATTCGACAATTTTAAAAATGATTAATAACTAATCAAAATAGTGTGTTAATTAAATATGGTAGCTTAGTTACCTCAAATAACTTTAAAATGTTTGAAATTTCATTTAAATTCAATTACATGTTATTGGTTTTGCAAAGCCCTTTTTTGTTGTTTTAATTTATAGTTATTTATCAAAAGTATCTCATGTCGTGCGAGTTTGAGTGTAAATTTTGAACTGCGTTGATAATAGTTAGTACAGTTATAATTTTTTTTAAATTGACGCTTAAAATATTTGATAAACTAACCTATTATCACTGTATTTACTGTTCGAAAAGAACAAAAAATAATTAAACTTAATGCATTGTTTTTAATACGCTTTTATTGAAGTGACTAAATTTTACACTACGGTGGCGTACCGATAACTTTGCGTCAGAGAAAATAAATCCCTATAAATAATAGAGTACACATATTGACACAACAGAAATACTATAACTAACATAATTTTGCAATGATTGAACCAATATGTTTTAATAGTGAAATAATGAAATTCAGTGAACTTTTCAATACGTGCACGAAGTTTTAAGTGATTTAGTTTTTTGCAAAATATATTGGACTCGTTACTTATTGGAGTTACTATTGTGAAATTATTATGAGTGAAGTGCAAAGAAATTCCGAAAGAAATAATAATTTTAAATGGTTAAAACTTATGTTTACGGAATGTGACTACAGTGGCGTGACAAGTTAAAAACTTTGTTTAATAATACCTTCACTACTTTCAAATTCAATTAAGATTACAATATGATTACTTTTTACAGTGATCCGGCAACGTTGAGTGGTAGCTCAAAGAATAACAAACTTCAACAAAATCGTCAGTCGGGAGATCGATATATCTACATTAAATCTACTTAAAAACTTTACTTTGTTTTCGTATTAATTAAATATTTTTTTTAATTAAAATATATTTTAGTCAACTAAAAAATGGGTGGTGTACTTATGTACGCGCGTGAGAATATATTCTTTTGCATCATTAAAAATAGTTTTTAATTGTATGCAAATAATTAATTACAATAAATAAATACATACGGATAGTTAACCTCAATTATATTGGAGCACTTTGAAAAAGTATATAAGCACAATTTTTTCACTAATATTCAAATAGTAAGAATATCAATCAAAAAATAATTAAGATAATTAAAGATGATAGATTTACAAGAACTAATCATAATAATTCGATTAAGAATTTATGGATTCACAAGACGTACTTTGATATCATCAAAAACTGGTAGTCCAGCGCCATCTGTTGCTTACAAATGTAGAATTCCTAAGGATGTTGGCTTACTTGTACAGCGTACTATAAATCAGAAGCTTTGATTATGTCAACTAGATGGCGCTTATCTAAAACGTATTACATGATAAATCAACAATGTTGATATAATTAAATGAATAAAAATATTATATATATATCAAGTTGAATAAACATCATTATAAAAGTAATATATTAATATAATAATATATTTAATATATATTTAATATAAATTTAAATAATATAAAATATATTATTAATAATATATATATATATATATACCAAAACGAACCTTAATCCCTAACTCATAGAGCAATTATGCAACAACTATCGACAACGACAACTCCATTATCACTACACAAAAATCAACCTTATCACTATGTAATATGGACCTTATTACATTTTCACCTGTTTTCATTATAAACTGTTAATTTTGTGTCACGCATCTTAAAATTTCACTCTCATCATTTTTTCATAACGCGCCTAAAGAAGTATAACTTCAAAACAAAAAATAAAAAATAATAGAAAAAACAGGAAAAATAAAGTAATGGATCAAAACAACGTTATGGTCAGAAAGCCAAGACGTACAAGTTCCCATGCCGTTTATCGTTTCAGTCAGAAAGTCGTTTTTTAGACATACCAGTTTGACATACTAATATGTTATGTTGACATACTTTTCAAATCACTTCAGTAGAGCATTATTCAAAAGCAACTGAAGAAGTTCATAAGCTAAAAAAAGAAGTAATGGTTGCTACTCAAGAAATCGGTAATTTAAATTTAGAAAACTATAACCTAAAAAGGATTTAGAAAAGTGCAAGATACGTACAAAAAATAAGTTTTGATACCATAACTACGAAACCATTTTTGAAACTCTTAAAAATCAAAAATATATACAGACTCTACCTTCAGAGAGAGTTGAACGTAACATGCCGCCTATATTAAGAAGAATATATGATTTTAATTCTCAAACAATATTAAATAATAAATTTTTAAAAACTGAAAAGTTGCTACAAAACCTTAACAATACACTACCAGACTTAAAGATAAAAAATAAAGCAGAAAATAATGAAACTGTCACCAAAAAGTTTAAAAAGAATAAAATACTAATATTAGAACATAATTCCTGTGAAATACCTTATAACAAACGCTTTGAATGAATATAAACAAAACTATGAAATGAAATTTTGAGTAACGAATACGATAATGTGATATAATTCACATTGATATATGATAAAATGGGTTATAAAAGAAATGTTCATAGACATATTTTAACTAAATTCATTTGTAGATCCTCTTGAGAGAAATACTGCTAATCGATTATAAAACAAAATTTATTGTTTACAAGCAGGCGAAAATAATTAAAATAACATGTAACAAACAATCACAAACGGAAAATTACCTATATAAAGATCGTTCTACGTAAACTGATTCTAGATGACATATTAAGTTTAAAACTAATGTCCCTACAACATCAATATCATAATAATGAACTTTTCGTCTATAATAATTTTAATAGTATTCATCAAAACATTAATGGATTGCTCTTAAAGCTGAAGAGTTAATGATCTGCATAAATGAATTTGAAAGCAAACAAGTCCCAATCGATGTCTGATGATCACTGAACATAATATGATATTCAATGATATAGCAATATTACAAATCAATCAAATTTTACTGTAACGTCAATTTTACAAGACAGAATAGAAACGGTGGGTCAGTATTCTAATCAATAGTCGACACAAATACTGAAATGTAGTTGATAACCCAACTATATAGTATTTCTAACATAGTAGAATCGTGCGGTGGAGCTACTAGATCATAAATTAATAATTGTCTGTGTTTATAGAACACCAAAGAATACATAAAACGTTATCGAATTGTTTTTAGAATAATAATGATTTTTAAAGTTAATCATCATACAAGAGTCAAAATATTTTTGGTGATTTTAAAATCGATAGATTGAAAAGAAATTATTTATCCATCAACTTTGATCAAATACTTATACTTATAATCTAAAACTAACCATAAATATTCCAACTATTCCAAGATCAAGCAGTAAAACTTGTATTGATAACTTCACTCACGATAATGAGAGGATGTAAAGGTCATGAACTAGAATTGGGTCTATCTGATCATACGCCGCAATTACTCATTGTTCAGCCGAAAAGAGCTACGCCTTAAAAATATTGGTACATAAAAACGGGAGTACAGTATAGAACTTCAGTAAGTTTATTAGTTCACTAGAAAACTAACTTTTAAAGAAGTTTTTGAATCGACAAACGCAAATACTGCTTTTGATTAACCAGTTTAAACCATTTTACGACTTAAGGATTCTATTTAAAAGATATAAAGTGTCAAATGAAACAAACCAAAATGGTTGACCAAAGTTATAAGAGTTGTTCAAGACGCAAAAGACAGCTAATTTATATTTTAAAAATCCCGTCTGAGGGTAATAAACAAACATTAAAGCTCTACTCCCAAATTATAAAGAAAATTATTAAATTTGCTCGAGATCACAAAACAAGTTACTATGTTAAAAAATCACAGAATAAGAGCAAAGTACCATGGAAAATAATAAACCAACATAAAATACTAACTCTAAAGATGAGATAATTGAAATAAAACATAATGAAAAAATGTAACTCATCCTCAAGAAATAGCTAATTATATATAACGAGTATTGTACACAGTTCGATCAAGGTAAAGGTAAATTTAAACATGTAAATTTTAAAATTTTAAAATTTTTAGACGCAGGGCAACTCAATATTCATGAAAGCTTCAACTCCTTCCAACATTCTTTACATAATTAAAGTAGTTAAAGAATACAAAATACTACTGGATAAGACGAGGTGTCAACGAGAATAATTAAGGATGTAGCATAACTATAAGCTCCAGTTATCAGTTTTAATTAAATATAATTGATACCTGCATTCAAGAGGTGTGTTTCCAAAACCCCAGAAACATCTGTCGTTAAACCAGTTTTCAAAAAAGAGTGACAAGTGTGAAGCCAATAAATGTAACTAACCTTAAACGCAGTTTTCCAAAATATATGATAAGTTTATCCACAACAATTTATATTCTTATATTGAAAATTTAATATATTAACAAACCAACAAACAGGCTTTCTGAAAAAATAAATCAGCAAAAACATCTCAAACAATTTCCTAGAATAATTAATGGATAGCCTAAACCAAAACAAAACAGGTTATAGCTATTTATATGGACGTGTCTAAAAGCATTTGATTGTAGTTAACTATTCTACTCTATTCAGTAAACTAGAAACAAATGGTATAAGAGGTAATGCCCTTGAAATTAAAAATAATAACTAATTAATAGACAACAAGTGAACAGAAGTCAGAGGATATCAATGGCAACAAAAACAGAAATAATATACCGCTCTAAGCCAGCAAAAAATTATGTGGTGTATCGCAGGGTAGTATATTAGGATCCCTTTGTTTCTATTATATATAAATGACCTTCGCTCAAGCATGTTCATATCACATGGTGCTTTACGCAGACTATTACTCAGGCCTTTTTATAGACAACGGAATGAGCAGTTACGAGAGCGATATTAATTACTCTTTATCGAATACAATGGACGATTCAGTCAGAGTCTTAAAGACGTCCTTCAATGCTTTAGTGAACAGTTTCGAGGATTTTCATCCTTCCTCTCACTTCTCGATTGGTCTCGTTGTCATCTCCCCGGAATCAGAACGGACATAAACGCAGCATAACTTTCAACACCTGGATGTATCGATATTTTACCTTAGGTCATTAAAGAGCTTCTAAAACAGCCCAGGTTTCTACAGAGTCAAAAGCTTTCTCATAGTCCCAAGCAAGGCACAGTGGCTGATTGTACTCATAAGTCTTTTGTACTAGCCTTATGGTAAAGATGTTGTCAGGGTGAACACCATTTATGAACACCATTTAAAATATTAAAATTTACTATGTACAGTAGAGTATAACTTTCGTTATACGAATGTTACAAAGTTTTTACTTCTTTAAAACACATTTTTAAGAAAAAGTGGAGCGAATCAAAAGTCTCATAACTACTTATAAAATAATATCATATAGTCTGTAATTAAAATTATTACAACTATGGTTAAGAGAAAATAAAAGGAGAGGAAAACTATTAATTAGAAAGCAATTTTAAAACCAAATTCCTAAAAATCATTATAAATTACTAGATTGCATTCTTTCATTTTGTTCCTTTCGTCGTGAGTATTTCATTAATTAATGTGAGGAATAAGATAGGCAGCTGTTCTTTTTCCTCACATTATTCCAAGGATTGTGCAGTAAAGCCGGTTTCGAGCGACGGATCATGTGTGTATGGGATGGGCATATTTTTTTAAGAATTATCAAAGTAATATTATTTAAGTAGATTGTATTTCATTTGTTTAATTAGTGGCAGGGCTTTACAATGTTTAAATAATCCGTTTAAAATATTTTGTAATCTTGAATTTATAATTTATAGGAGTAATAGTTTGAAGAATTTTTATTTGTAGTTCGTAAATTTTATTAATATATGATATAAGTATAGTAGTTATGACGGTAATTTCGACTATTGCCAAAAAATTCTTAGTTTATTGCACACGTGTTCTACATGTGTTCTCTAGTTGAATTTACTATTAATGAATACACCGAGATATTTATTAGCTTCAACGTTTTCAAGAGATAGAAAAGAACTAGTAAATTTGTTGTTCTAAGAATGTAAGCAATTGTTGCGTGGGCGCGTGGTCACTCAGGTTTTGTCAGCAAATTTTGATTGGACCAACTTAGCTCGAGTAACGGTTACATGGTAGATCCTAGTTAAGGACAAGAAGCGAGGATGCGGTTCGGTGGACCATGTGCGTAATCCGGCTCGCATAACGTGGTTATGAAGTTGGATTGGAAATGCGGTAAAAAGAAAAGGCACAGCTGCAGGCGTCTTCGTTGATGCGGTTGGGGTTCGCGGTAAACGTAGAACTATAAGAACGGAGCGTCGGCCATTCGCATCGCGTGACTTTAAGAAATACGATGCGCTGCATAGGAACTCCGAAAGGCAATTGGTCGACTGCGGCGTCATTGGCCGCCGACCGCTTCACGAAGTATTTACCTTTTACGCTCTTTTTTCTCTAGGTGAGGAAAATTTAAAAGGAAAAAGGAGGACTGGCAAAACTGAGCGGTATAGAAAGAATTTGAATGAAGATTATTGATTATGCGCGCGAACAGTTACTATGAGAAATTAGTTAACCAAATAATACCGATTTAATGTAAGGAGATTTAATTACTAGAACAAATTTTGATTATTTTTTGCATTTATTACCAGGCCTGCGTCATTACACCATTTTGTTAGAGCATTAAAATTGGATTGTAATAACTTTCTTCCTTCTAACGGACCTTAATCGGCAATTAATAGACAAATGTCATCAGCAAATTTGTAACATGTGTTGTAGGATAGAAAATTATATTCATTTTTTATTATTTTGGTGCCTTATTGCAAAAATTTACAGGTGACGTGAACGTCACCTGTAAATTTTCCAAAAATCAGGCACCTTTGCGTTTTGGAAACCAAATTGATTATCACAAATTACTTCATGCTTTTTATGTAAGTTTTAAATTAATATTGTTATATTTTTCTACAATGTTATCGATTGAAGACAGTATTGTTACTAGCTTAAATATTGGCCTTACGCATCCTTCTTTTAAATTATTACGATATATAGCACCATCAACGCTTGTATTAATAAGGTGGCTATAAGTTTAAAATTAGACACCTTAATATCATCATAACCGAATGCCTTATGAGTTCTTTAGATATATATGAACCATTTTGCTCTTGGCTTTTTTAAATAATATGCTAGCATCTACATCTTTACAGTCTGCAATGGATTTTATAAGCTGAGTCGTACAGTTTGGTATTATGTCCTTCACAGTCTTATTAAAAGTCTATGAAAAGTTTTCAACGATATTATTAATACCAGTGTCTTATGAAACAAACGCTTATTATAATTATTTTATCAATAGATACTGAAATTTTCCAAGTATTTGATTGACAACCTGATAAACTTTTTAATATTTTTTGTTTTTAATTTGTTTCTTGTAATAAGTGTTTCATTTATATTCCAAAATTCTATTAATTTATTCCTAAGCTAGTTATGTTCTAATCTTAATGCAAAATTTGTTGAATAATATATATTTGTTGAAATGAATCTAGCTTTTTACATAAATATAGAATATTTTTATAATTCCATGCCAAAGTATTACGTTTTTTATAATTGTCATTTATACGAGCACTCATAGCTTTATGTTTAGAAGTCTCAATGTAATTATATATATCATTGGATCTGGACGTTGGTTTAGTCAAATTCCAATCTATCTTTTTTAGTTCCGTGTGGACAATATTATAGTCAATTAGAGATTTTTGGCTACCTGTATATGTTCTAATCGTTTTTTGTTTACACATGCAATAACAATACCACATTGATCAGCTAGTACGGTATTCAAGACTGCTGAGAACGGATGAGTTATTTGAAATTAAGCTTTCTAGTATCTGAAAGTTTTAAAGGATGAAATATTTATGACCTAAATAATAAGCACGGTGGTCCTGTAACGAAAATCACATAGAAAGACTTGAGAACCGAGACCTAATTTAATATAATCGGCATACACTGTGATTATCTTGCTTTTAAGGAAATTTTGCCCATGGCAATCATTATAGAATGCATTTTATCTTTAGAGTTTGTTATTAATTGATAGCAAGGCATCTAGTAAGACACCGCAAAGCATATAAAAATATAACAAAATTAATATACCATACGATTACGCGAAAATTTTGGTCCAACATGTACGTTGGGTCTATGTCGGAAGATAATTTAAATCTTCCGTTCGTCTGCCGTGATTGAAACTGCTCAATGATTATTCAATTTTTCATTGAATCTAGGCACAGAGCGGTTCATGTATTTATAATTAAGTGACATTATTTATACAAGATATTCGAAATACTGCGTTTGGATTCGATTAAATGATATCTTCATTACAACGACTGTTACGACCATATGTTAGTATTATTTTTAACTACAAGATTTTGACACGATATGTAATATTAGCCATTTAATTTTTTAATTTTGGTCTTCGTACATACAAAATATCATAGGGCATATTTTAATTATTGTAGACAGTTATTACTTTTTATAAAAAATGTGTATTTTTCGTTGCAAATGTCGGCTTAACGTCACAGAAGAGGCTGTTAGTTTATATCCAATACCCTAAATTTACTAGTACTACACTACACTACACTTTGAAACATTTCTTTTATTTTAAAATCCTTTTTTGCCAATACTTCGAAAAATCCATTGCCTTGCTCAAAACCATTGAACACCTATTTCGCGTCCATCTAAGTATAATTTATTAATACAGGAAACATATTGAAACTCTATTTTGCTTTTGCTATAAACGTGAATGTTCGTACTTTGAATTCTTCCACATTGCGTTTCACAATTTGCTCTGAGACACGGACGAGATGAGATCTTTAATATACTATTACGTTCATGACACGAACAAGTTTATGTTAGCATGCTCTAGTTATTGAGTTATATTAACACGGTTTAAATGAAAATTCCCTTGCTCTTAATATCACTGCATTCATGTTGATAGTTTAGTATTTTAAAGCTCAATTAGGATACTAAATACCTATTGAATAAAATATAGTATAGTATTTTAATTTTAATTAAAGCTAAGACATAAGTAGGTCTTTGCCAGTTTGTAAACGATACGTTTTGCCCATAATAATGCAGTATTGGACCTCATAAATATAAGCGCCGCCCGTATACGTAGAATGTCACGTCTCTTTCACCCTATAATTACTGTTTATTTCGTAGTCGGTAGGCTGACTATATACTAATTTGTATTCATTTTTTGAAAATTACATTCCGCGATGGAGTCTTTTTGAAAACATCCCTTTTTACAGTGGAATGCAGCAGTCCTTGAGCCAAGGGTATTTTCTGCCACTAAAATAAATCACGTATAACTGAATGCAGAATTAACTGTAACGGCGTCGGTAAATGTATCTATTAATAAGCATACTTGTTATACAAAAAGAGCGAATATCATTCTGAATTGTAGACCTGCGCAGAACGGCTAGTATCTTAGTATGTTCTGTGACCGCTGAAAACAACCTTGCAATAAAAAACATGCTAAGAATTCGTATAAACAAAATATGAGTTAAAAATGGTATGTAACATTTATTTTATTGATTGAAAATGAATGAAAGAATAACATACATTTTGTATTTGGCTAAAGTTTTTGCAATATTCGTGTATAGTGTAACACATATAGTGCAAAACGGTATGCAAAGCTATTGTTGATAGTCTGAAATTAGCGCATAAAAATGTTATTTTTTTAATTACAATATCGCTTGGTCTAAAGATTTAAGTCAAGCAAATTTTGAGATTATTTTATTACGGTATCTTTAAAAAATTCATACCTACTTTATACATTATGTTTATAATGTAACATATACATTATATATTGTAATAAATATATATGTTATAAAATTAATAAATTTATTGCAGCTGCTACGTAATGATTTTCATTACTGGATATTAATTTTTACTCAGTAGACCGATGGACTGGAAAAATTTCTAGGTAAAATATTTTCAATAAATATAAAAAAAGCTTAATATTAGATGCCTGTTTCTGCCGTGTGTAAAACACAACTTTGTTCCAGTTTAAAGTGAACCCTAGCCAGCGTATATAAGACTTTCGAAAAAAATGCTTTATATTTACAATGAAAAAAATACTACACTATAAGTTTTACTATAAAAATGCTACTGATTATAAAAAATAACGAAGATTCTCGAAAAAATATTTAATTAAAAATTACTAATATAATATCATATTTTGATGTAATCTAAAAACAACTTTTCGTAATTACTTCCGCTGTTAGTCTCATACGACACCCGTAGGACAAAATTAGGTTATAGTTGGCAGTTTTGTCAACATGGTGCATAAATTATGCAAAATCATTATTTACTGACGCGCATAGTTATTATCTTGCCGAATTGTAAAGCATTCTTAAAGTTGTATTGACGTAGGTATAACGGTTAAAATAATTTTGACAGCTATGTTCTAAAACAGCGCTTGGTGCAGTGGCTACAGCTTTGAACCCTAACCTGGTTGTTGCGCCAAAGGGTGTGGGTTCTATTCCACGGGAGAAAAAATTGTGATGAACATGAACATGAAAAAGGCGCGCAACCCACAAACCGCTTATCGCCGGAATGAAACGTGTTAAGATTTTCCTTAATTCGCTGGCCACGGTCTTTGAAAGGGCCCTCATTAAAATATGTAAGGATCATTACTATGTCCTTCCTTTTGAAATATTTTGAATCAGTCATCTAAAAGAAAATCTACCGTGTTGGTGTTCTTTTCCTATAATCTTTTGGACAACACCCTAAAGTGGATGTCAATACATCGATTAGGCATAAATAGTTAACTGTATTCAAGATCATCTCTCAGCTATCATAAAACGTCAGTGACGAAAATTGCCTTAAATTTCGACATCTAATTACCTATTAGTGCAGTTTATTGTAAAATGTGAAAGTCAGAGTCGTTCACGTACATAATTTTCTATTTTTTTCTTTTTTTCAAAACAGTAAAAATAATTTACTTATCGTTTTTTAACAGTTTTTGTCTCCGGCTGGGCGACCCTCGTAACTGGAGTTATTCTAATTTTGAATAAAATCAGACTGTCGATATTTATCTCTTCATGTTATCAATAATTTTTTGGCTTCCAAAAATTGAAACCGAGAAGGCGTTGGTTCCCAATGTCCACAATGTGGAAGACGTGACAATCTAATATTTGTCTTTTATCCTTTCGACCTACAAATTACCAAGTATCTTTTAATTTGCTTTTATTCCCAAATTCGAATTATAAAACTATCAAATAATATATTCTCTTAAAATCACTGAACCGCATAAACCATTTTTTTCCCTTTTCAGTACAATTTTTTTTACTTTTGACAGAAAAGCCTTTAAAGGTTTGAATATACCAAACCGACTTCTGCTGATTCCATCGGGACCGTTTTCTTAAATATTAACCCGGAAAATGGTATTAGTTCTTGACTAAAAATTTTTATCTTAAACTTCCTTTAAGTATTGTTTCTTTAAATAATTAAATAAAGGTAATAAATAATCTCCTTTGCTGGGAGGTTAAAATTTTTTTTAAATCAAAACAGGAACAAAAATAAAAGTTTGATAATTTGAAGGTAATTTTCAAGTCCTCGAGGCCTTGCCCATGCACTGACAATGAATGGTGGTGATTATGACACCGCTCCAAAATCAACATAAAAAATTTATGTTTTCCGGTTTAAAAAAAGCTAAAGAAAATTATCTAATTAAAACTAAACGTATTTATTTATGAAACCGAAAATTTTGAAATTTGAACAATGAAATTTTAAAATAAAAAATGAAACTTCAAAACGTAAAATTACGAAATTGTGCGTTTTCTGCCCCCATTTAAATCTCTGAAAGTTTGAAAATTACATTTTATCAAAATGTCTCTTGAACTTTTATGTACCCAAAAATAAAGCTTTTCAAATAAAAACATTTTTCGACTTAAACTGTATTATCTAAAATAAATTTTGAATGTGCCTGATGGCAGTTTTTTAAAATCTGACATTAAAATGCTTTTTTGGTTACCTTTAAAACATGACTTCTTTCAGATTTTATTGAATACCAATTAAGTAGTCAATCATGTAAAACATACCTTACTCTTCCCTCAATTTAACAAAACCGAAAAAGATAGAAATATTTTAGGTTTTGGCAACGTTTTTTTTAATCAAAACAATAAGGTAATATTATCATTAAAAAAAATTAAAGTAAATAAGAACTGGAGGGGAAAAGGGAAATGCATACCTCAAATTTTCCCCTTCTTTGGGAGTCGTCATAAAAGGGAAAAAAGGTGATGGTGGGTGGTTGGTTGGGACCCAATTTTTGAACTCATTAGTTTTGTTTCTATTTGTTATTTTATTAATTTATTTCATAAATATATATTTTTTAGTTTATTTTAATGATATTAAAAACATTTTATTGTTTTTATTGTTATTATTAATTTAAATTGATACAATCAAATTGACAACAATTGGACAAAATAAAATTTCAAACTTTTTTATTACATACAATTTATAAACTTCTGATTAAAAGAAAAAAATAATTTAGTTATAAAAAATTAATCGAATTCTTTCCTTCTTTGATAAATTAAGAAAACTCAAAAAGCTCCATATATTAATCCATATATTTCAAACATAAAATTTTTAACAAACCAAAATTAATAACGGCTGAACCAAAAAACAACGAACTATAAAATTTAAGTAACTTTTTACGGCTTATAAATAAATGTCCTAAAATTATAACTACGGTTGTTTTTAAATTTTATTTAAACCGTTTAAAATTGTCAAAACGTGGCTTACTGCATTAAAAAAAAATTAATTTTTTTAGTCGTTTTTTCAAAATAAGAACCCCAAATCCTGTTTAATTATTGTAATGGTTTAATTTTTTCTCATAATCTGATATTTTCCTTTGAATTTATTTAAAATTTGATAATTTTAACACACTTCTATTTACATAAAAAAATAATATTATTATTATTCTATGATCCCAACCAAAATTATTCCCTCGTTCGATGGATTCCGATGGTCCTAACCGTTGGTCCGATTTCCCAATTTAGCCTTTGCAGAACATATTTTAAGTCAATCCTCACAGTTGTTTAATTAAAAAATTTCTTGTAAAGGAATGTGGTTAAATATCAACTTTTACCATATAACATCGAAACTAAAGCGCAACAAACAAAACAGGGCTAGAAAAAACAAATAAAATTGACAAAAATAAGACACTTCCCAAAATCTGTACACTAAATTTTTGCGTATGCCGTAGTTTAGCTCTTTTTTCATAAATTATATTCGTTTACATCCTTTTAAGTTAAAAATGAAATGCAGTTTTTAGACACGGGAAACAAGAGCACCAAACGTCATCAAGTGAGAGAACAGAAGGGAACGTGGGCTCCCGGCCGGGGGGCCGGTATCCCCTAAAAATGATCCCTTGCTCCTTTTCTCATGTTTGGGGGCCGGTTCGTTACAGTTTCGGCGACCCGGCCCTCCCCTCCCAAAACCTCTTTTTCTGGTTTCTGGAACACCGGACCCTCGCTTTGGTTAGCCGGGCAAACGTGCAGCAGCCCTCTTTAGCCCCTTCTCTGTGGCGGGAAACCCTCTTGCCGGCTGCTCCACCGGACCTGCGGGCCTTTAAAACGCCGGTTTCTCGATGTCGCCGTAACGTTAAATTTAAAAAGTGAGGTCGAAACAGGCGTACGGGTTGATACCCATGCTAAATTTAACTGCATCCGTAGCCGTGTTTTGAATTAGGAAGAAAATCCTGTACGGACAACAACTTTTCTGGGTTGTTTCATAGTAAAGAAAGGGCTGATCTCCCGATTTTAAATTAGAAGATAATTCATGCCTGATCAGTAAAAAGTCGGTCCACTGGTATTCTACGGTCATATGTTTATTCGTTCCATTGGACCAAAAGTGATGGATGGGTAGAGGGGGAGAAAGAATTTTTACAATAAATTCAAATAGTAACAGAACTTTCAGCACCTAATAGAACTTTCTAAACTATAAGGAAACGCGATAGACTAATTTGTCTTTCTGCTAGTAAGCATTAAGTTTTTTATTAAATTACTCTATTAAAATAATTAAATATTTGACGATTTCAGCTTTCCTTCTTCTAAAATTGTTCAAATTTTGACTGTATTTATTAGGAAAAAGTTTCTTAAGTTTCTGAAAACAATCTTTTTTTCAAAATTTTTTAGTTTAAAGTTATTACATAAATTGTTTGTTTTCAATTCATGTTATGGCTGACTACGAAAGTTATAACATTTTTTTAATATTTAATTTATTATGCGTACGCCATAAAAAATCGGTAAAACCTATTTTTACCGATATAGTATAGGAAAATTTTTTGTTTAATATATTAAAATTTTCAATCCAAAATAAGTAAATGCATTCAGTAATGTAAAAAATCTCAATCCAAATGTTCGTTTAAAAGCGGAAAATAAACTTAGATCCTAATGAAATTAATCCTTATAAAAATATGAAATTTGAAAAAAAATAATTTTACATTGTTAAGATTAACATTTTAGAGTTTAAAATTTGGCATTGTTGAAGATCCACCGGGCTTCCCCAAGGATTTAAACTGAACTTGTTTCAAAGTTTTTTATTTTTGTAAAATTAACTTTTTAATGCTTAATCAGTAAATTAAAGAGAAGTCATAATTAGTTTTATTTTTAAAAAGAAATAAGACGGTTAGGACCCTGAAATTTGTTTTAAAAATTTTCTTAATTGAAAATTTTATTTTCACGCAACATCAATAAATAGTTTTTTTTTAAGAATGGAGTTGAAATTTGTTCTCCAGGGTCTTTGAAAGGCACTTTGCAATGAAGGGTCCTGTAGGTGTAAAAAACATTCCTTTGGACCTCTTTAAGTTTTTGAAAATTTTGTTTCTTTCGGTACTGCAGATAAGTTTTAATTAAAACTTTAAATCCATCCGTTTATTTTAAAAAAAACTGATTAATTTTTCCTTCCATTAAATTAAAAAAAAAAATATGCATATTAAAAAAATGTCCATCTATCCCCTTATTTTTGTGAGGATTACTAAAATTTATAAACGCTGCAATGTTCACATAATATTAGACATTTAAGTTTTGTTTTTAAATAGATTATATTTTTACACAAATTCATTTAAATTATGTGGGTAATTGAATAGAACGTTTTGAAAGAAAATTTGTAATTTTAAAGGAAACAAACTTTTAATTAGAGTTGGGGACACAATTGACTGCACCTTGTATTCGTGATCGACGTGTTTTGTAATCGTTAAAATAAACTCAATAAATTTAAAATTTTTCGAATCAATTTTGGTTATGATATAAGAAGGTGTTTGAAACTTGACATGGGTATGACAATATTTTGTATTATTATTATTGGTTATGAAGTTTACATTTGTTTGTCGAATAAAATTTTTCGTTAACATTAATTTCCCATTTCAAAATCTATTTTAGAAATAAACCTACGTTTTGAGTCAATATTGTTAAAAAAGTAAGTGATAAAATGACAAATATTAAAGCTTTTATTTCTTTTCTTTTTTTTCAGAATTCATTTAGTTTATTTTATAAATTCATTTTTATAAGACCAACGTTTATTATGCAAAAAAAAAAATATGAAACACTCAGAATCCTTTTCAAGGTTTTGGATGAAGTTTCTTATGAATAACAAAAATCATAATTATAGCAAATAAAGTTTCCCTTAATGTTTTTTAAAATGACAAATTCTTGCTAGTCTCTAATATTTTTATGAAAAAACGTAATCTTTACTTTTTGGGAACAAACTTATAAATGATTGTACTTTTATTATTTATTAACTCCATATAAGCTTTAAAAATTTATAAAATGTAAAAATAACATCACAATCTACTAAATAGTTACTGCTTGTTTATGTAATACCAACATAATAAAATTTAGTTTAGATTTTTTTCCTTCACTTTTCAATTCAAAAATTTATATTTTTAAAATAAATTAGATTTAAACGTATATTTATTTTAATATTAAGAACCGTATATGGTTGGAAACGAATAAAGAAATGAAATAAAATGGTCTCAAAAGTTTTTGCTTTTTAGAATATGAAAACATCACAAAAATGGAAGCAAAAAACCAACAAGTTTCCGACTGGATAAACTTATTGGGGTGAAAAACATTACAAATCCTAAAACTGAAGGGAAAACTTTTCCACTCTTTTACAGGTTGTTATGAATATATATTTTATAATAATTTATGGGATAAACTCCAATATATTTAGCCTACTTTCATCTGCGGGAATGGAGAAACTCCTTTGGGTATTTGAAATATTTTTGGTATAATATAAATAAGGTGTTTTTTGTATTACCCACAAACCACAAAGTTTAATTTTTTGTTCATTACTGGCTATTTAAAATTCATTTACTTCAACCCTTTACAAATTTATTAACCTATTCCTTTGGGATTTTTTCTAAAATGTATCATTTTTGGGAAATCAGTTCAGTGGTTGGGTAAAGACGGACTTTCGCCATAATATTTATTGTTAGTATGGATATTACAAATGAGTTGTTTTATCTAGCTTAAATATGACAAAAGTTTTATCCTTTTGCTTGATGGTACAAATCTCATATTGACTTTCATCCCTTTTCAACCCCTAGTTTATAACTTCTTTAAACATAAAAAACTGAACTTTGCTCCATGTATAATAATATATTTCAAATTTAACAAAAAAGTCAATTAATAAAACTTAACTTGACCACTGTGGCCAACCTTTTTTTCAAATTACATAAAACCTTAAAACAAAATAAATTTAAAAAAATATGTTTGTTCCTATATATAAAAAACGTATTGAAATTTGGAAAAAAATTATTTGGTTGCGATAATCCATGTCTTAATATATTATTTTTCTATAATAAGAAAAGAAAAATAAAAAATTAACTTTTAAAGGTTAAATCAATTTTTTATTAGTTAATTCAGACTTCTTTAGCTTTTAGTGAATAGGTAATAGTTGAAATTCAAAAAACAGGCAAAATTATATGACTTTACAGTAAAAAACTTAATGTAAAGTCCTTTGGCAATGACGCGCCTTTCAAAATTTTAAAAATTTTGTTCTCTAAATCTCAATATAATAAAATGAAAATTTTAAATTCATCAGAAAAAAAAAAAAACCCGGAATATCAACAGTGAAACTGAAAAGAAATTAAAAAGCCATTAAAATGATTGTATATTTGATTCCATTACATGAAGCTGAAAAAGATTTTACTTATTTGAAAAATTTTATAGGACATTCCGTTTCACTAAAGTCCTTTTATCTTGTCCATCAGTTCGGTACTTTTGAAATACCTTAAAATCCTTGAATACAAAAGGATAATGATATAATTTTTAAGCCTTTTAGAACATTAGATATTAAAACACAGACCTGGGGGATCTGTTAAGGTAATAAGTTTTTATCGATGTTATATCACTTAAAATGCGTATTGAATGTAAGTATCCTGGAAACCCTTGATCTAATGAACTAGAAAAATTACCGTTTTAAATCGGATGTAATACGGACACTAAGAATTTTGGATCAATACCATACCTCTTCTAAATTATTTAAAACTTTTTTAAACGGGTTTAAAACATTTCAATGGTAATTGCTTTGGTAAAAGCATAGATTTCCGGGGTGGGCCATCAATTAGACGGTGGCACGGGCCCCGGTAAATTGGGGCGTCCCACAAGGATCCCGGGTCTTTTTTCTCATTTGATAAACCATTCCAGAGCAATATTAATGGACAATGTAAAAATACTCTTATAAATTGGCCGTGGACAATTTCTATTAAACCTAACAAAAAACACAATTATTAATTCCCACTCCTCATTAGAGGCATGATAAATTAAAGGGTTTGGATGGGTCCAACAGACTGTTG
Organism: Lamproptera curius; assembly: GCA_029286875.1. Classification (NCBI taxonomy): domain Eukaryota; kingdom Metazoa; phylum Arthropoda; class Insecta; order Lepidoptera; family Papilionidae; genus Lamproptera; species Lamproptera curius. The sequence continues at coordinate 13,819 of JAGSMT010000930.1, read as the reverse complement.
ATCATGTATTTTGGAATAACTTAAATGCAAAACACAATGGGGCCCACTATTAAAGCCTACAAGTATCCTCCCTACAGCTTACGGTAAAAAGATTATTAGCTGATGGGAGTCAGCTCGTTTAATTTTGCTATTTTTGGATTTGATTATAGATTTATGTGAAAAATTCCGGGATACTAGTACTAACTGTCCTCCAAAACAAACATTCATCGTTATAACTCAAAAAATCACTAAAAACTTGTTTTACAGTAATAAAAATAATGACCTTAATTATTTTATTTTGCCGAATATTATAATTATTAAATAAAATTATTTTAAAATTCTTTGGGAACCCAAGCATAATACCATCGTAAAGATAAAACCACTTCATTTTTGCTGGGTCCGGATCGTAAAATAATTAATTAAAATTAAAGACTGGAAACCCCTTTCCAACCAACAAGACCAACATCTCAGTCCCCCTGACCACCCGCTGGAAATGTTCAAACGTCGGGTTTAAAAATGTAAAAGAAAAGCATAAAATCCGAAATAATTTTATTTAATAAAAATAATTAAATAGTTCTAAATACATATTTCAAAACTAAATGTATCTAAAAAAAAGGATAATTTGGATGTACGATATAATAATTTTTAGGAACAAACTAATAAGATACTTCCAACAACTAGATCAGAAAAAATAATAAGTTTTATGGAATGGGAAAATTAGTTTTTAAACCAAAATCCCAGTAAACGTTCAAATTTAACTATTAATAAATTAAAAAGATATCAAAGGAACGTCTATGTGTTAAAGGTTATAATAACTTAATTTTTGAATTATCCAAGCCAATTTTTTTTCAATTTCATTATATGTTATTTATAATTGTTTTTATTTTCTTTTAAAGATGACAAAAAATAACCCTAGTTTCTTTTTCCCGGTTCTTCCTCAAATCTAGGAATCCTTTTAAACCGATGATGCGTGTTTTTAAATCATAAAAGTTAATCTTTATATTAAATAAAGATGTTTGGGGAATTTAAATTTATAATAGAAAGTTAATACATTATATAAACGTTCCACAATCAATCCTCATAAATATAAACTACAATGAAAATCAAATGAGTCAGCCCTTATCAATCCAAAAAAATCCCCGGATCAAAAGGAAACCTCTGATCGACAAGATTGGCGTAAAAAATTAAGGGCCAATATTTTTCTATTTAAAAATTCTTTACCTGTTTAATAACAGTACCCAACTATTTTCTTAATTTAAATACCAAAAAATAAAGTTAAGTTAAACAATATTAATATTCTGCCCCAAATTGTTCTTTACTAAAAACTAAGGATTGATAAATAATATACAATATAATAAAACTCCTAAAGAATCAGAATTTGGGAAAACACTATTTTGATCCGTCGTTTATAAAACTTTTATGTCTTTTACTATAATCAGTAAAAAAATATAAAGGGTTTTGCTTTAAAGGTCTTAAATTACATCAAGGTCATGTAATTAGTTCAATTTCGAAAAAAAAGTAGTTTTTTAAATTTCCTTTACCATAATACAAAACTTAAAAACTATATAACATCTTGGACTCATGATATGTTGGTAATGTCGTTTTATGATTTGAATAACCATCAGGTTTTTTTAAAAAAATTAACATATCTTTCGGTAAAAGTTTATGTTTCTTGAACAGAAAACTGAAGGGACAAATAAGTCTTTTCAAACCTATTCAAAATTAAAAGAAACAAAAAGACATGTCAATTTTTAAAACCTGCGTTTTTAAACGTAAAATACAGACATATAAACATCCCCGGATCATGGATTGGAAAGAATCCGAAACTCGGAATAAATATTTTGTTAGGAAAATCCGTAAAAGTGGTTCTTGTATAAAATCGGTAAATAAAAAAATAATTATGAATATTGAATTAAATGTTTTGTTTGACAATACAGTACATTGTTGAATAAAGGTTTTGGATCAATTAAAGTGTTAATTTTTAAAAATAATATTAAAAAAAAGATAACATTTTTTTTAAAAAGAAAACTACTTTCGTTAATTTATATCTTTTAGTAAATGTTCCTTAAAATTTGACCACTATCCCCAGAAATTTTCGAATAAACAGAAAAAAAAGGAAAATTTTAAAAAAACTTTGTTTGGCTTGGTTTACATTTTAAAATATTTAAAACCGGTTATTCCGAAATTTATATAAAAATACACAAGATAAACTTTTGTTTGTTGTTTGGATTCCAAAAGGAATTTCTCGTTCATTACCTCGTACTCAAATTAGTAATACAACATCGCCACAAATGTAGCATTGAATTAAACGTCAAGAAACTATTGGGACAGGGCAATCTCCCTGAGAAGGTTGCTGCCCGCCCTTTTAATTACAAATTGGGTGACAACAAAGTGGCTAAAGGACTACATTTTGAAAAAAAATTTTTAAAGATCGAATAAGTCAAATATAAAAATTTTAAATGATTTTTGTTTAAAACTTTTTTTGTTTGAACTTGTAAAATTTTTGTGATTTTTAACTCTAATTTATATAATTTAAAAGTAAAGTATTTTGAACGTAATTCCTTTTTCTTAATTTTTAATTTAGGATTTTGGCAAAATCCTTGGATAAAACGTTTTGCTTGCCCAGTATTTGCCCCCTCGGTCTCCACTTGCTTTTCCGCACCAGAGTCTAATTTGTGGGTTATGTGCTCGGCCCCTCCCTTCACACTAACCGGTGGGTTATCGGTGACTTTGTTCTTTTGGGATCCATCATTTCATTGTGGATTCGGTTACTCAAAATGCCCCTCCATTTCGCTGAGCACTTTAAATTTGTTGACCATAAACCGTAAGTCGGGATAGTTTAATCAAACATCGGTGGAGATTGAAAATCGGACACCTAAAGAACCGTTCCTTTCACAATACTGTTTGGATTAAATAAAATATTTAAATTATCATTATTGGACTCAATTTTAAATAAAGTAAAAACCCAGCATCTTTTTGGTAAAATAAACAAATGGGTTTTTCGAAAAAAAAACCATAACAATGTAAAGAATTTGAAAACCCTTATTCCCGGAAAAAATAAATTTAATCATGTTATTAAAATATCAAATTTAAAAAAAACGAAAAAAGACAGACATTACATAATAAGGAACCCACGAAAACCATTGAAATTAATCAAAGTCGTTTTAAATAAATTTCGAAAGAATTGTCGTTATTAGGGAAAAACAGTAGTAGTCATGCGTCTTTTTAATGCTGGGTTTTGAATATATTCTTTATCATTCCTTTCCTTAAATAAGTTACCCACTGCTTTAATGACGTTTAATAAAATATATTCAGGTTTTGAAAATTAATTAATATTATTTTTATTCAAAATAAAAAATATCCCCAAAATGGAACGATAATCCAATTTGCATTAATAATGGGCCTTAAATTTGATATCATTTTTTTTTTGAATATTTTTTTTGGTTGTTGTTTTGTTTGGCGATAATATTTTTGGATTAATTTATTGATTAAAAAAGATTGTGGCATTAATCTTTACATTCTTTTTTAAATTTTATCAAAATTTGTCTAAGACGTCTTCGAAATGATTCTTTCATCCAACCCAGGGTTAACTGATATCTTAGTGTTTTAACGTCAACATTCGAAAATGCTTTGTGTCGATTTCTGAATTCATTTTAGAATAACCTCTCAATTTCTACCATTTCTTTTTTTCCATTGATTTATACATTAGGAATTTTATTTTTCCCTAGAAAACGGTCTCAGAACGAAATATTTTTTTTAGGAACCGGGACGGAAAAATAAATTTTATAAACAAAAAATTTAAAAATAAACTGAAACTTACTGAAAGCGCTATTTCTCCCTAGGATAAATGTTTTAATTATTCTTTTTTTTATTATGAATTCAAACTTTGATAACTTAAATGGGGTCTTTTATCGCCTTTCTTTAGTTTATTTCAACAAACATTTTTTGACAATAAATGAACAACGTATAAATATATCTTCATTGACATAACATGTCAGTTGATGAATAAGTTAAATTTTTAATCCTTACTGGCGACATTTATTTTTTTTAACCACACAACTTTAAAGTATTTTAAAAATTTAAGAAAGTTAAAGTTAAATCTAACCATTATACCCAAAAACGACCTTAAAATAAAGGCATCACAAGATCTTCATAAAATAAATTCACAAAACAATTTTTTTTTTTTAAAATACAAAAAGAATGGCTTTAATAAATTATCGTGCTAAGGTTTCAGTCAATTTTCTTTCTGTACGTATTTGATGTTTTTTGGTCCATTTTTTATTTAATGAATTTTAAGAATTTAAAATAACTTCTTGTATTTCGTACATGTTGGTCTATGGCCGTATTGCTCGATAGCACTTTAATAAATTAAATTTTAATGCTTTGATATATTTAGAAAGAAAAAGTTGATCCCTGTGTCGAAACTTTCCAGCCCCGTGGTCCCGGGGAACTGAGATTTTGCGTTGTTGACTTACTGAAGCTTTCAAAATTAACTCTGCTTTATAGGTTTTGCAAAATTATTTATATTTTATTGCTACGGAATACTAAGGTTTTCATAAAAATTTTTAATGGAATGATTTAGTTTAATCATTCTTGAAAAAATAAATTGTTTTAGGGAAAAATAGTATAAGTGGGGAACTCATGCTCATTTGATTAAAATAAATACAAAAAATCACTATTCTGTATAGGCAAAGAATAATAAAAATAAACAAAAGTAAAAAAATTAAAATAATCAATAAAACAATTAAAAAGCAGCTGTTTCTATTTATATGGCGCTAAAAAAAGTAACAAAAAGTATAAGGTTTGGTGGTTATTTTTATACATAATTAAATATATAAAGTTTTCTTTTCAAACAAATGACAAACTTCAAATACAAAGTGATTTAAAAAACCACTCGGACTCAAACGTCCAGTGTCGAATTTTGCATTAGTTAACGTTTTTATTCTTCGTAATATTCTCTCACTTTTTTAAATGAAAGTTATATAATCATTTTAATATTTAATGAATCAATTCAAAAGTCAAATTATTTGACGTGTCTTTTTAAAATACGACTTCACATATTTAATAAAAAAGGTTTAAAGTATTGCATATATCATGAACAATATTTTATTGATAATAAAAATTATATTTTGTTAATTTGCTTTTTGATAAACAGACATAAAATTAATTATATTAATATATACTATTATTAAAATACTTTTATTTTATATATATTATTATTCCACGGGAAAGTCTTTCTTTTATTTATATTTGACACTTTTCCCAAAAATACTTGGTGAATTAAAATTAAAATTTACGTCCAGTTTAATAGAAAATAATTCCATCAACCCAAAAGTAAAAACAAAGTCCTTTCTTTCCCTAATCCCTATGTTGTTTAAATCTTCAAAACTTGAAACGGTTCACTTTAAATAGATAAGTATTGAAGGGAAGGTTTATTTAAGGGCGATATTTGGTATATTTTCATCCGCAAGCTCCCGGGAAAGGGCGGGTCTAATAATTATAATCTTGTGAACTTTCAGGATAATTTTTTTCCTTTTGAGAAACTTTTTATAATTTTTTAAATAATCTTCGTTGAAATTATTTAAATTTAAAATTTTCCCTCTTTCATTTTGACACGGTAACCTATATTCTGCGTTAATGTACTATCTGTTTAGAATATCAAAATATTCATCTGTAACCAAATTTATAATAATGCTATAATTCTTTGCAATATTATTTCCAATTATTATCGTCATTATAAAACAAAAAAGATATTATATAAAAAATTTTTTGTAAATTTTTTCTTCGTCTAACATACAAAGTTCTCAAATTTTAAATTTAAGTGTAAAAATATTGAAAAAAATAGGTATTAGCAATTTATGAACCAACCTCCCTTTTGCCAGCTCTTTTAAAATTGCTATATTTTTTAAACGTTGTAAATTAAATGTTTATAAGAGGATAAAGTAGGTTCTAAACTGAAAAATTAATTTGACTGTTTCTTTGGCTTTGAACAATTAAAAATTATATATTTGAACAATTAATTTTACACCTGGTGGCAGACAGACGTTAGTAATATTTGGGTTTTACCGATCGGGAACAAATGATATTCAACTGTATTATTAAATTCCCGCTTTGCTGCCAGTAACTCTTCTGTTAAATGAAACCTTCTCGACATTTGAGTTGATCAAAAGAAAAGATTTTCATTTATTTGTTTTGCCTATTTCAAAGGTTTTTTTATTCTAATTTTCGAATTTGCTTTTTTGCCTTTGCCAAATGTGTGGTCATTTAATATGCTTTTTGCAATTGGGACTTAAATGCGTTTTTTGTCAAAGACCACGTATTTTAATTTATCTTTTTTACGGTCAAAAGTTCATTAATCATTAATGTCATCATCAGCTTATGTTGCACTGCTGGATATATGCCCCCCAATGGCTTTTCAATTATATTTGGACCGTATCCCCACCGCCAGGCCGAAGCGGAAAAAACCTGAAACAACGATACACAAATATTTTTTCGGAGGTTCAAACTCATTACTCAAATTTATTCAGGAAAACCACTAACAAAAGGGGAAAATTTTTAAATGACTGTCAAACCAAAGTCAAATATCTTTATTCAAATGAAAATTAACTTTTTATTAATATAATTTACCATTGGCTTTAAAATAAAGGGCCTAAACCAGAAAAACTTACAAAAACTTAGCAGGACTATATTATTCCTTTCTTCAATAAACTCTTTACAAAATTTACACATGTTGGTTAATTAATTAGCTTGAACGAAAAATATTACCAGGTTGTTTATCATTAATTTATTAGGCAATAATCTGTTTCACAAAAAAACGTTCCTTAACAACTTTCAAATTATTGAAAAATTGAACTGGAACTTAATTCTAGTCGTCATATAATTAAGAATGGTATCTTTTCACATATAATTGGTAGTTTATAATATGAAAATGATTATATTGGTTTAAAGATAATTTAAGTATATTATATGTAATCATCATTATCACAAATTACCATTATCAGGCGAGTGACACCGTGGTGCGAAATAAGTTATAAGGTACTTTATGATAGTATTTCTTCGTTGACTGTAAATAACAAGAAACCGGTGTTTTTTAATAATATAAAACTTTAGAACCGAAAAGAATTCTCGCAAGGGTCTTATTGCACTTTAAACGTTGCGTTCTCGTTAAGTCGCAATTTGTTTTACCCTTCATTTATAAAATAAATGGCGGAAACAAAGGTTTCTTTTAAAATTATATTTTATCAATCTCTTTTTTCTATGAAAAAATATACAAACAATATGTAATAATAATGTATAAATATGGGCGTTTTTTTTTTTCTAACGGATCCAAGAATAAAAGTGTTAATAAAATTGTCTTGAAATATTTATACAATGACAATTTATAAAAATACATGTATAGAACTCCCGTAAAAACCCAAATAACATAAAAAAAAACAATTTCCCTTACCGTAAGCCAATTTAATAAATTAAAAAATAAAACTATTTTAAAATAAGGTTTTCAGTGCAAACGTTACGGCCTTTACTTGCAGAGATTTTTTAATTAAAAAGAAATAATGTTTTTGACTTTTAAAAAATATACAAAATGATGATTTACGAGCACATTCATCTATTTTGAAGCATTGAAAGTAAAGTTTGTAATAGCATAACTAGGAGATTCTGAGTAGTATAAAGTTTTATAACTAATTATTCGTAGACTTTCTTAAAGCAAAGTTCGTTTCTTCACGACAAATACATTTTATATCTCGTGAAAAGAAATAAAATACAACAGCTTTTATTTAAATGTAAGTAATTTAAACAATTTCTTTATTTTAACTAGTAAATTATTTCATAGGACTTACGATCTTTGTTTGTTTTTTGGAGTGTTCAAAGCGGGCCTATTTTTTGAATAAATTTAATGGATATCTTTAAACGTGTCCTGATTTTTGAAACGAGAGTGTTCGAAATAATACTTTTATTACATGCAATATCTTCTAATTCCAAAACGTCCGTGATGCAAGTAAAGAATATCAAATATATTTGCACATGTCACGAGACAAAAAAACAAAATTTTTAACATATAATTTACAAACAACAACTGGTTCGTGGTCGTGTTTCATGTAATAATTTATCAATCAATAATTTTCTGTTTTTAGCGTGAAGTTCAATTTTGGTTTTTTCTTAAATTAAATAATGTAATTGATAATGTAAATCAAAGTTAATACTAGAGTTCTGAAACCGAAACTGAAAGTTGGCAGGCTTCGCCGAAAGAAACCAAACCAAAGCTCACGTGATCAAATGTAAAAATTCTTAAAAATACTAAATATGGAGCTTTTTATTATTTTGCTTTATTTTAGTCATGGAATGAACATATTTAAACGTTGGTAATCGTTCATTTCAGTCAGTTGCTAATAATATTTTTTATGTAACAAAATATTAAAAATAAATTAATTTTTTTGAAATAAACCTTATACAATTAATTTTAATAAATAAATTAATAATTTGCTGTTGCATTAAAAGACTAAGTATTGGTATTTTTTTTTTTTTTGGGTGACTCACGTTGGTGGGTTAACCCAACCCCACGGGTTCGAGGGGCATGCAACTTAAAAGTGTGCACAGATTCACCTCTTTTTTGGGTTTTCCCGAGGCCCTAAAGGGGACCTCGGCTCCCCCTTCTTTATCCCTGCGGGTTGACGAGGTGCCAAGAGGGCCGACCTCGCTGATCACCGCGGCAGGTCCATGCCACCCCGTTGAACATTTATCGAGGGCGCCCCGGTGGGCCGAACCCCTGTGGTTGCTTTAGGATTTATTAGTAGTTTAACCGCCCTATTTTTGGGGAACGGCCTGGTAGCCGATATCTGTTATGTGTATTCGTTTGCCCTCGACAGGAGGACAAGATTGTTGCGTTTGTGAGTTAAAACTCCCGATCAATTTCATCGCCGGATCTGTTCGCGTTTCCGCCTCTTCGATGGATGTTGTTTTGGGGTGGTTTGGTTGTGCGGGCCCGAACAGAACGTTTGGGTGTTGCAAACCGGTCAAAATCGGATAGAAGCTTGTTTTGGTACTGTTTGATTGGGACCGGATCCATCAGGGGTTGCCAATACGGCGCACCAGGGGCCCGCATGTCTTTTTTCGGGACAAGCTTGTCAAATGGGATCCGGTATCAAAGGACTGGCAAGTTTTGGACGTGATGTCTTGTAAAAACACCTTTTGCAGAGATAACCTTTTTTAGGAATGATTATGGGGTGACCAAGACTAGGGTGCTCGGTTTCGACCCGCGAATGGGGCCAAATTTAAGTTTATCTGTTCCCCAAGGTATTTGGTCTTTTTGACCCATGGGTGGGCAATCTGGAGTCGGACATTGGGGAAGGCACGGCTTCGTCGCGTGAACAAAATGGGCCTTTTGGAAGGTTATTTTTCTCCATTTCGGAACCATTCCCTAGGATATTGGGCATTGGGTGTTTGACAACAAATTGGACATCTACTGGTTGGTTATGCGGGTCATCTGCGAAAAGGCGGTTCTACAAGAGTCTGTGGGATGTCTTAGGTATGGGAAATAATTGACCCAATACGGGCCTTTTTACGCGCACGACCGGTCGAGGAGTGATTTGGTTCCCTCTACGGGTATCCGTTTGATTCTGAAACTCGTATGAGGTACGGAAGGGTCGGCACATTAATAATTTTTAAGCCCTTCTGCCATCTTTATCGAACCCTTCGTCCGTCAAAGCGCTCCCGGTGATGGCCTTATTGTGACTCTAATTTTCTCCGTGATGGGTAATTTTTGTAAAGTTTTGCCCAAAGCCGAATGGAAGGGGGTGGGGCCCTTTAGATTTCATAAACAATAAGCGGGCTGGACAAGACTTCTATATTTTCCGAAACCCTTTGGAGGCTAATGGGACGATAGGAACGGGGGCAGGTGGTCCAGGTTTGAGAACCCTATAACTTCGCATCCTTCCAAGTGTTTGGAAAAATACCCTGGAAAACTGCGTTTAAATTGGAACCCTGGATGTTAATTAAAATGTTCCTCGTTTAATGACTCGTTGTTTTTGTCGGTGCCCGGGGTTTTGTTTTGATAATCGACGACTTGCACCCTGAGGAAGTTGGGTCAACGCTCGACCTCGGTCTCCACCATTTGGCGGTGACGGCTCAATCGGTTGAGGCTTGGGGCTTGCCTTGGGGCTGTCGGCGGAATTCGGCTTTTTCTTTCGAGAAAACGGGGAGCATCAGGAAGTTGGGATGGGATTGGCGCATCGGGGTTCCAACCGCCCTTTGGGCTTTTGGGAAGTTGGAAGGCGATGGGATGGGCATATTGCGATTTTCCCACCGATCGTTCCTCAATTCAAGCGTCTTGACGGTAGAACGCGCGTTTATTATATCTTTTTCATCCGCCTGCGGCTGAGCGAGGGCGTGACCGATACACGTTAAATCCGAACGTGGTCTATTAATTTCAATTTTCAAACTAGTCTATAAAAACAAAATAAATACTTTTTTGTAAAACCAAATACAAAATTATAACGAATTTGTTTTTGTAAGTGTAAATACAAAAAAACAGAAATAAACAGTAAATATAAGTCATTATCATTCCTCCCATTATCATTTTAATTAAAATCACGTGCATGGTTTGAAACACAAAACTGTGATTTTAGTTTTTTTAAGACAGTCCGGAAACGTATTTAATACACGTAGCTGATTGAAAGCTAGTTATGAAAATAACGTTTAAAAAAAGACACCATCGACTCCGGTTTTTTTCGTTTATTGAAAGTGAAGGAACTTAAAAGTTCTGGTTTTGGATATTAAGATTAGGCAGTTAACGACTAAGTAGAAATTGTCAAATTTCCTTGGCCCGACTCTCCACGGTTAATGAACAACCAAAAATTTTATATAAGTTGTTAAATAATAATCTCTTCAAAGGTGTGGAGGTTTTTTAATTCATTTGACAAACAAGTTATTTTATTTTTTTCTTTAAACAAAAATATACAGTATACAATTATGGTTCGAAAGGAGATGTAATTCTTATTTTTCCTAGAAAGTGACCCAGCTACGATGTTTTTTAAAGTTAAAATCAAAGTCAAAATCAATTATCTTTATTCAATATAGAAGCATTAATCTTTCTTATTGATTTCAAATAACACCACTGCTGGAGGAACCGGGTAAAAATTCAGGGACTTTTTGACTTTTCCTTTTTTCAATATTTTATAAAATTTTACAATAAACATCCATTTTAATATTTGAAATAGCCCAATACATTACCGGGTGTGTTAAATATCAAGGGTAATTACAGGAAATATCCTTTAACACACAAACTTTTTCAACTTTTAAATTTATTTACAGATAATAGCTGAAGTTTTTCAAATTGTTTAAGGAAAACAGTAATTTTTAATGATTTCAGTAAACTTTTCTTATTTCAAACAATTACAAAAACGAATAGAAAACCAAAATTGTGGCAGATAAATATTATTTTGGGGCAAAAAAACTTAATCATAATTTAACCAAAAACATTACTCAATGGGACTATTAACAATTTTAATAAATTAAAAAAAAAAAACCTTTGACTGGAATGCGGTTTAATTTTGTCTTTATTCAAATTGGACTTATAGTGAGCAAACTCGCAAAAATATCAATTCAAATAGTTTATTTTTAAAATATTTCTAAAATTTTACTTTCAATTCAAATTATTTTTGTCTTGAAATTTTATTTCTGGGGAAAGAACCCAATGAGGGAAAAACAGGTTGCATCAGATTTCTAAGCTTGTTTTGCTCACTGTCGAGGGATTACCAAAAGCAAATTAAACAAAAGTGAATCAATCCTTTTTCATTTTGCAAGAAACTTTTAAATTAATTGTAATTTAACACCTAAAATACTTTAGGGACATAATTAAACAATAAATACTTATTTAAGGGTGGGCCTTATTTTTGTAACCATAATTTTGAGTATTTAAAAAATACCCAAATTGGTTTTTTCCTAAAAATATAAATAAACGTTTGTTTGGATTAATAGAATAAAATATTTTAATGATTTAAAATTTTTAAGTTCTTAAAACCAGTAAAATTTATTAAACAATATTAGATTTTTCTTGTAACATGATAAACCTAAACATAATAAATAAATACAAAAATAAACTTTAAGTTTGAAGTGAAAGTGTTGCTAGAAAATTAGTTGGTTATTGTATTCATTAAAGTCTAATCATTTGAAAATATGAATAATTTGAATTCAGATGTGACATTATAATTCGCGCTCTAGGTTTTCATAGAAATTCTAGTTAATTTTTTCTTTGGAATCAGTAATTTATTTGAGGTTATTAGATCAAAATTATTCATGATCAAAATTACTATAATGATATATCTTTAAGGTAAAGGAAGGGATTTTTGAATATTTTTTGACATATATATAATGTTTATAATTGGAGGAAAAATTACTTTTAGATTTTTACATTTGGGTTTTAACAGCATAGTAAATTTAAAGATAACAAAAAAAATATGAAATAATTTTAAATTAAAGAACAAGATAAACTATAGTGAGAGCTTAAAAAAACGCATTAAAAGTATCGTCACGAACCAACGACGTGCTCATATAGAATTTGAATAGCGTTATTAGGGAATAAAAAGAAAAAGGAAATTTCAGAATCTTTTTACTACCATTGTTCCATAAAACTTTATTACTTCAATTTTGACCTTGTACTAGTAAAATTTAAAGTTAAGATTTGTAATACTGAACAAATACAATATCAAAAAAAAAATTGATTGTTCAATTTGTTTCTTTCATATATCCAAATAATAAGTAATAAACTTGATTTAGGTAATTTCTTTTGAATCTTATCATTAAATCTAAAAAAAAGTATTTTAATTTTTTTTTTGTTTTATATAAATAATTAAAAACAAACTGAGTTTTTTTTAATCTGCGTTTTTTTAGAAAAACAATGTTGAAATAAAGTTTTTATCAAAAAAAAGAACATGTCTTTTTAGGAGTAGACTATGTTGGTTTTGATGCAAATATCCCCAGAACTAAGAATATATAGTGAAGTGGAATCCCCAGTACCCGTGGGACCGACTGTTGCAAAGCAAGGCCTTGACTCAAGCCCTATGGTCATGGTAAGTGGTCACGAGATATAGTAAATACCCTGGGAAGTGGGTTGGGGTATCCCAGGATCCTTTTACCCATTTAAGGGTGGTGACGTAATTTTTAATTCGGTAAAATCTAAAAGATTTTAACAACAAAAAAGTATAATAAAATTTTTAAAGACTGAAATTTATAGTTTTTCTATTATTATAAAAAACGTAGATGTTTGAAAAAAAAATTACATTCGCAAATCATTCCTTTTTTAATAAAAGTAGAACTTTTTTATATTGATTAGCTAATAGCCCAACAAATGGAACCCTTCAAATATAAACCCAAAATTATTATAATAATTTTGTCAGAAATGGTTCAACATTCAAAACCTTAATGGTTCAAAAGTTCATTTCTATTATAAAAAATACAATTAATAGTAATTATAAACATTGAAATCATAAATTAAATTATCAAGGTTTAAGTTAAAACGATTAATAATAATCCTGTTTAATGAATATGTAATATTTATTTTGTTAAAATAAAGGGGCCCTATTTAGACTCGTCTGGGTATGGTTTTTCCAGTCGCCCATTTTTGGTGCCAAAAATTGAAACCGTTAAAAAGACATTTTCTTCGTTAGACAGAAAGCCAAAATATAATCAAGGTGTCAAATAACATTTTTTATAAGGTTTTTTTAATATATATTTTGATCAATCTTTCCTTTCCATCATTCCAAATCAGGTACATTTTTTTTAAATAATTTTTTAATGAAACGTTGGTCCTTATTAACATTTCTTTCCGTTACTCTTAAGTCCAAAA